>JAKWJA010000910.1:0-312500 GCA_027704765.1 Solanum habrochaites
GCGCGGGGGGGGGGGCGCGGGGGCGAGAGGGCGGGGAACGGCGGGGGGGGGGAAGGGCGCCGGCCGGGGGGGAGGAAGGTGACGAGAAAAGGCGCCGGGGGCGGGCGGGGGGAGCGCGGGCGCGCGGCGGCGGGAGGAGGTGGTCGACGTGTGCGTTCTGGGGTGGGATGCACGGGTCTAGGGGGGGCTTGGGCCGTGTGGTCCGAGGCTCTAGGGTGGCGGAACGTCCGAGTGGTGGGGCGCCGGACCGAAACGTACTGGGGCGCTGCGCGTTTTTCTTTGGCTCTTTGGCCCCTGTCCGGAAAGCAATTTGTGATTTCTCGTTTTGTATTCTGTCCTTTGATTTGTTTTTTCTCTAACTAGGAGTCGGGTGGGGCGCGCGGGGCGAACGCGGTGGGACGAGTCGGTCGGGACGGCCGGACGACGCGGGGGGTGGGCTGGGAGGTCGGGGGCGAGGGGGGGTTGTGGTGTTCGGGAGGCGTAGAGTCTGAGCCGTGGTGGGGCGTTCTCTGTTGCGTCTAAAATCTTCTGTCTGCTTGTTTGGTGTCTTGGTCGTCGCGATTATCTCTTTTTCTAGTGGGAAGGAGCGGGGGCGACGCGGCGCGCCGGAGCGGGGACGGGGCTCGGGTGGCTCCTGGGGGCCGGGGGGCGCGGGGCCGCTGGGACCGCGAGGAGCGACGGGCGGCGGGCGGGGCGCGCGGGGGCGAGGGAGCGAAGGAGATGCGACGGCGCGCGGAAAAAGCGGCGACAGCGGGGGCGCGGGGCGGAAAGCGGGGGGGCGGGCGAAGGGGCCGGGGGCGACGGGCGCGCGGGAGGCGCGAAGAAAGGAGAGGCGGCGGGGGAGGGGCGGGGGGAGCTAAGTGGGCGGGAGAGGGGGCGTAACGGCTCTGTGCGCTGCGAAGGGCGGTGACGCGTAGTTGTGTCCTGATAAAATACCTCTTCCGTCTCGTACTAGTTGGTGTTGCTCATTAAAGTGCTTCGTCTTAAAAATTGCCTGCCCATGTTCTTATTACTTCTAATCTCATAAGTACGTTGCCAGAATCTGAACTTCTCTAGCCAATGGGAGCCTAGAAGTTTGCAAGTGGAGATAGGAGCTTCCATTGCTTCCCGCCTTTCTACTTAAAGCATACGCTACAACATTCGCCTGCCCCGGATGATACAAAAATAGTGTGATGTCTAGGCTCTCAGTAGTTCCATCCATCTCCTCTGTCTCAAATTCAAATATCTCTGAGCTAAAGACATATGTAGACTACGATGATCCGTATAGACCTCACACTTAACCCCATAATAGGGGTCCCTCCATTGGCTGTTAGGCAAACACTACGCGGCCAATCCAAAATCATGAGTTGGAGAGTTACGTTCATGCATTTTAATTGTTCTTGAAAGCATAAGCAATCACATTCTTCTCTTGCATTATTACTGCACCCAAAACCAGAATAGGAGGCCATCACAATAAACAATGAAGTTCTTCCCTCCAATGGCACGGTAAGGATACCGGTGCGGTAGGTAGTCAACTAGAGTCTTGAGCTTCTGAAAGCTTTCCTCACCACTCATCCGACCAACAAATGGAACATTTTGGCTAGTCAAGTTCGTCAGTTGGGAAGCATTAGAGGAGAAATTCATTGACAAATCGACGGTAATAACTGGCTAAACCAATAAGCTTCTTATTTCTGACACATTCGTGGGTCTTACCCAATTCTTCACTACTTCGATCTAGAAGGATCCACCATCAACCCCATCAGTAGAAACCACGTGCCCCAAGAAAGACACTGCACTAGCCAAAACTCAACACTTAGAGAACTTGGGCAGATAAGCTTTTCTCCCCAACATTTCTAATACTATCTCAAATGCTCTCAGTTCCTCTACTCTTGGAGTAATATCAGTATCTCATCATAACTACCGATCACAAAAAGATTAAAATATGGCTAAAAAATCCCGTCATCAAAACTCCATCACGCAGAGGGGGCATTCGTAAGACCAAAAGACATCACGACAAAATTAGTATGCCATTACCTGGTTCTAAAAGCAGTCTTTGGCACATCCGTTGCCCGTATTGTCAATTGATGATAACGGATCTCAAGTCAATCTTAGAGAAGACAAGCACCTTGTAAAATGACGAACAATGTCATCCAATGCGAGGAAGAGGATAACTGTTCTTTATGGTCACCTGTCAACTGCCGGTTATAGTCTATGCACATCCGAAAACTTCCAATCCTTCTTCTTACAAACAACAAACCCGGAGCACCCCAAGGAGATTGCAACTTGGTCTAATGAAGCCTTTTGCTCAACAAACTCTTGAAGTTGGGCTTTTAACTCTCTTAAATCGGGGGGCCATTCTATAAGGGAGGGTATAGAAATGGGGCGAGTACCCGGTCAAGATCAATACAGAAGTCAATGTCCCTGTTGGTGGATACCAGAAGATCTGCAGGGAAGGGAGGGGGGAACACATCAAAAAACTCACGGACCACCGAAACCGACTCATGAAGTACTGAGTAGGGTCATCCGTGAGATTGTGCCAAGAAAGCTTAAACCCCCTTTAAACCATTTTCTTAGCACCGAAGAAAGGAGATTGATACGCACCGCGTTGGAAGTGTAGTCACACTCCCACACTAACGGCATCTGTTCCCAGGCTGGCTAACGTCACCCGTTTTAGCATACAATCAAGATCGCAATTGCGGAGAAAGAAAGCCAAGTATACCCAGAATACATCAAAAATCTAACCATCTCTAAGAGATAAACCAAATCTACATAAGTGTACCCCACAAATTTTCACAAACAAAGACCTATATACCTTTCAACTACCACAGATCTCACCACCGGATAGAAACCCGAATAGGGTATCAAGTAATTCACAATGTAAATTACTAGACCATTAGCAAATGAGGAAGATACATAAGAAAAATATGGATTCCAGGATCAAACAAACGGAAGCATGCATCACAAACCAGAAGGGATTACCTGTGATGACAGTATCAGATGTCTCCGCTCTGATTCTCCCAGGGAAAGCAGAAAAAGGGCCCTTCGTTTGTTTGTCCGGTTGCCCTACCATGGTTTGTGATGTATGTAAGTGGCCTCCAGTGTTTGCCCAATCACACCGGCCGTTGTGGTGACCACCATTACCTCGGCCACCACGCCTCCGGAAAACGGCCCTCTGCCATTATACCACCTCTACCTCTAGCTGTTGGGGGTCATATCACTTTGTTTTGGAACAATAACCTCTTGATATGACCAGTCTCCCCACACCAATAACACTCTCTAGGATTCACGCATAGGGTCTCTCAGAGAAATGTTGACCGGTGTGAGGTGGACCCCCAACTACAGTCTGTAGTGAAGATGAATGGGTAGAAACGTGAGTAACCTCCGGAACCCTTGTCCTCTAGGTAAGACCATAAAACTCACCTCCCTTTCGAAACCTCTTGATGTCGACGCGTGGGAATTCATCTGGCCCTCACTCCTTCCACCTATACTAGAAATCTACACTTCTTGGAAGGATTTTGCCGTAGCCGCACCTGTAGGACTGAAATTCGCAAACTCTGATCTCACACCCTCACAAAACGGCGAATCCGCTCTTGTGGACTGAAACATGTTGGGTGGCATATATGGATAGTGCAATGAAACGTAGCCTAATATGCTATGACGACATTCCTACCTGCTCTAGGCTCAAAAAATCATCCTTTTCTAGCCCCAAAGTCGGGGGATATTAATTCTCCCCCCCCCCCATAAACAAGCTCGAGAAGAGGCCCAAGTAATGGTGGTGCCTCTGTGGTGACACTCAACAGTGACCGCCCACCAAATTTTGGGCGTTCCCTTTAAACTGATAATCACGAACTCAACACCAAAACAGTCTACATACCCATCTTGGGTAGTAGCTCATGACAGTCAACCAGAAAATCTTAAGCATCCTCGGATCTGCACCCTTGAAGACTGGTGGTTTCAATTTCAAGAACTTACTCTGAAACGGTATGCTGATAATTTGTCATTAAGGCACATAGTCAGGCGTGGAAAAGGGCCTAGGTCCAATGAGGGCATCCATACGGGGGGCCCTAGTGGCTGCATGTTGTACCTCTAAAACACGGAGGTGTTGTGGCAGAAAACACTGGTGGGTGCCTGACCCTGATCAGGACAAACCCACGAAGAGAAGCGAAACCTGGTTTATCATTCTCTGGGGTAGGTTCGGGGTGGACTTTCCTTATTCTGTACTTGTGCATCCTCCCCGTCATGCCCATTCTCTTACCTACCTCCTAAGTCGGCTGGAGAGTCACCGCCCTAGCACCAGATGGGCTTAGGTGCTCGTCATCTCCTTTCTAGAGGACGTCCTCGACACGACCTACCGCGGCTCTTGGCCACTGTTGCACTTCGAGCACATCCCCAGTGGCTGGTTCAGTGCATCTGTCTTGCATGTTGAGGTGGCGTAGTCGTTGCTCTAGTTCTAACAATCTACGAAATAGAGTGAAAGATGGTCAGACACCAATTTGTATCAACTAGATACCAATGGATCCAAGTAATAGCACGAAAGAAAGAAAGAAGATGGAATTTTCCTAAAGTATTATAGCCTCTCAAAGAAAAAAGTTAAAGCGTCCCCTACCGTTCTTAAGGACTCTACTAGACATGTTCTTGTGTGATGAGACAAACGAACCTAATGCTCTGATACCAAGTTTGTCACGACCCAAAACCGAGCGGAGCCGCTACTGGCACCAACATTACCTCCTAGGTGAGAGACCAAACCAATATAAACCTTGATCATTTCAATTTAATATCAACATTAAAGCAATGCGGAAAAGGGACTTAAACTCATAAATAAAGACAATTCAATAACTTATAAATTCAAAAAAAAAAAAAAAAACAAAATTCCTTATTTTTTTTTTTAAAATTTCCCCCAAAACTGGAAGTCATCACCACAAGCACATCTATGATCAAATTACTAACTAAGAGTATTCTAAAGAAGCTAAAAACAAATAAAAAGCTAGTCTATTGCCGAAACTTCAGGCATCAAGACCATGAGGAAGGAGATCCAGTCCAAGCTAGAAGCATTGCTCACCGAAGATCGGTGGTGACGAAGACTGGCTTTTAGAATTAATTTGGAGTCGAGGATGACGCACGTTGCTGCACTACACCAATAAACAAGGAAAACAAAAAGTAGGGGGTCAGTACAACCACAAAGTACTGAGTAGGTTATCATCGCGTTCAACTCAAAATTAGAAAAACAGTAATATCAAGTAACTTCATAAAAATCCAAACTAATATATTGAGCATGCCAGCATTTACCAATTACATAATCCTTGGTTACAACACCAAGCCACATCAATGAGGACTTCACCGCCGCCTCAATCATACTTCATTGGGAAACATGTTCTTTAGAGGAGTATATTAGTATCTTCAAGATGAAAAATATTTACTCTCGTGTCGGTACGTGACACTCCGCTCCTATCTATCCTGGTACCGGAACGTGGCCCCCCGATCCATATACTATCCTGGTGCGGAACGTGACCACTCCGATCCTCATATTCATCCTTGTACCGGAACGTGGCACCCGATCCATTATACTATCCTGGTGTAGGAACGTGACACTCCGATCCTATATTCTATTTCCTGGTGTCGGAACGTGACACTCTGATCCTCAATTCTATTCATTGGTAACGGAACGTGACACCCGATCCCCTATCTCACTTACTTTCGTTCATTAAGCCTCTTTTATACCAGGGATCATCATTAACACAAAGTAGAGTAGGGTTTCTTCAAGATTAAATTCAATAGCTTCATCATGCTTATTTTATCACAATCATGTATATCTATATAAGATCACATCATGCATACACGCAATTAAGGCATTAACGAAGACTTAATAATACCAATCAACACATATCATTCGCCTATTAAGAGTTTACTACGAATAGTGTAAAACCATAACCTTACCCCATTGAAGAATCGTGAGCAAGCCAGCAAATTCCTCCATTTCTTGTTGCTCCTCTCGGTCCTCTCTCTCTCTACCGATTCTCCTCTCTTTTCTTTCTGTTTTTCTGTATCAAACCCTCTTTATTTTACCCTAATATATATAATTAAGTTTTAAAATGATGGCACTAATAATCCACTAATTAACTTAAGGGTACCTCTTTTAAACCCCAAGTAATTAGACTTTTAAACATTAACCCTTTAATTTTATAATTAAAGCAGAAAATAGTTCCAAAAGCCCCCTAAAATTAATTAATCAGAAAGCCGGACCCCGATGGGGAACTTCGCAGCCCGTGACGGGCCGTCGTGCCCTGGACGGCCGTCCTGCCTGTCCGTCGCAACCGTCAGAGACTCAATTTCCAAGCAAAGAGTCTGCTGACGGTCGTCACGCTTGTGACGGGTCCTCATTGCATTTCGTCGTGACGGTCAGAGAGTCGATTTCAGTACCCAATTCAAGTTTTTCCAAGTGTTTGCAACGATACCTCCACGACGTCCGTCATGCCCGTGACGGTCCGCGTGGCGGCCGTCTCACCCTCTTACCAGTTTTTCCCAGAATAAATTCTGTGTTGCTCAAAACGACTAAAAACAGGTCGTACATTAAATGTTAAGAATTTTTAAAAACCCCAGCCGGGTCGGGTCAGGTACGCTTCATTAATGACGCGACGAGTCCCCGACGATGGTCCATCGCTGTTGTGACGGTTCGTCATTGGTTCCGTCGCACGTTCCCTAGTTTTAAAAATAACAGAAAGGCGTACCTGGCCCGACGGATTTATGCGACGGTCCATCGCGGTCGTGACGGGCCGTGATTGTGATCAGTGAAGTGACTGCTGCTGCAGAAGTGATTTTCTAGAGCATGTCATGGTGATGGCATGCAAAGTTTACAACCCATTAGTAGAAAAATGTACCATGATAAAAAGAAAAAACTATAAGTATTGGGTTGCCTCCCAACAAGCGCCTGATTTAAGGCGCGCAACGATGAGGAGTACTTGATTACTAAGCCTTCATCAAGATGTTATGCCTCTATCCACTTATTCACGATGCCAGTATGCCCCCAAAATAGAGTTGTTATTTGTTCTTCATTCACTTAAACCCACTCCCTCCTTGGTTTCTAACTCACAATGCCTCATGGGGAATACTTGGGTAATCAAGTGAAGGGACAGTCCGTTTGGAATGACTTGCTCGGAAGCCAACCAACATAGAACTGTCTAAAAAGCACAAATCCCCAACCCAATAAACTCTCTTTTTCACTTTTTAGGTTCATATCCTCTTCATCTTTTCTTGCGGATATAGAAGATCCCGATGGAGCTCAACAACTCTGCCTCATGGACCTTACCAAATGTTGAAGGTCGACTTCTTCATTGTTCAACCAAAAATTTAATCTGCCCCTTTTCCATAACAACACTAAGGCTCTACCCTAGCCAAGGAATGGCCTCCCAAGATAATTGCGCACTTAAAAATCGACTCACAATCAAGAATAATAAAATCTGCCGGAAATATGAAATGACTCCACTTTACTAGCACAGTGTGGAGATCCATAGGCTCTTTTCACTGTTCGATCAGCTATCAGTAGCCGCATAGCTTGGGCTTTGGGTCACCAAACCAACTCTTGTAAATCGAGGAGGGGCATGAGATTTATGCTTGCCCCCAATAACATAATGCTTTCGTAAAGTAATGAACCGACTGTACAAGGAATAGTGAACGCACCGGATCTTCTTTCTTGTACGAGAGATCTTGTAGCAATGCATGCAATGTGGCATTCTATCATCATCCCGGAAAGTGACCAATCTTGTAATTTGTAACCAGATCTTCACAATTGGCATACCAGGCGGCAATGGTTTTTAGATTTTCCCAAAGGAAGGAAAATTGATTAGAAAGCGCTTCAAACATGTTATAAAACGCCGATATTTACCCATCTTCGGCTTTTTCACTAATCTTGAGGAAAGAAAAGGGGGTGGGTATAGGGGCATGGGAATTTATCGTATAGGGAACTTCTGCATCTTTTCCATGAGATCTTCTGCTTCACACTACTCTACCACTTATCATTATCCTTTCTACAACCTTTCCTCAGTAAGATATGCATGAGGTGGGTCAATGGTTTGCTTACCACCTTCCGGTAGTTGATTGCCATTACAGGGTGCATTCATTTTCAAATTTTGGACAGTGTGGCCTAGAAGAGTGCCAGGTTTGTCGTGTCTTATTGGGTGTGTTCAAGTCGCAGATAATTGGGCCATTGAACTCGATCTTCTTAATCGATTTGCATTGGATCTACTTTTTGTCCAATACCCGCCTAAATCACTCCTTAACTCTGTAATGTGCTCCTCATTAGCATCAGAACCTCTCTCATTTTGTGCAACATATTTTCAACCGCCCGCCATACTATCTCCACCATCCTAGGCGTAAACTTCACGATTTTGAAGAGGGACATAGGGTCCATTCTTATCATTTCTGTTAACGTATTTACCTTGTGAAGTTGTTGTCCACGGTTGTAGTTCCATCTCGGATTTATAATGACCCTCACGGTTATTAGTTACATAGGTCCCGACCTTTGGTCCCTTGACCTTGGCGCCAATTATCCTAATTTGAGCCGTGGGCACTCGGTGGAAAACCACCCGTCTGCTCATACTACATGAATCTCCGCATAATAGCATTCATCATTTGGTGGGGTGGGTTAGACCATTATTTAACGGCATTTATTTTCTGCACCCCACAGTGACATGTTTAATACCAACCAAGCTCAGTTCTCATTGAGCTGAGACATCTCTTCGCGGATCTCATCTGTGGCTGGGTTGTCGAGTGAGTGCACGCGAAGGTTTGTTTCTCCCAATATCGGACTTCCTAGTTTTTCCCAAGCTTATTGTCCGGAGATTTCTCTAACTTTGCAGGCAATCGCAAAACATAAGGACACTCCCCATAAGAAACCACCCGCTATAGTTCCAACACCGCGTTATATTATCATACTGTCTCGATAGAAGTTATTCGTTCAGTGACTCATCATCTATGTGGTGATTGGGGACGACTTCAAAAACGAGGTGAATCTATCCAAGAAACTACTAACTGACTCTCCTGGTA
This sequence comes from Solanum habrochaites, assembly GCA_027704765.1. Lineage (NCBI taxonomy): Eukaryota > Viridiplantae > Streptophyta > Magnoliopsida > Solanales > Solanaceae > Solanum > Solanum habrochaites. The sequence continues at coordinate 9,019 of JAKWJA010000910.1, forward strand.
TGCCACAACGTGTTCAACTCTATCTTTGTGGTTTTTTAGTTTCTTGGAGACCGGGGTAGTTAAGAGTAGGTAGTAGCGTGCTAAGAAAACGTCCCTTAGTTGGTTCCAAGGGAAAATTGAGTTGTAAGGGAAGACTTAGTGAACCAAATGCAGATCTCCCGTCAGTGCGAGAGGAAACACTCTTATCCCTATTACATCCAAGTCTAAGTAAGGCATCCTACACAGCTTTTAACACTGGCCTTACCTTAGCGTATATGGGCATGTGGATCCTCAGAAGGTAACCCTGAAAACAAACCTCTGGAAGTAGCATTGCATCAGGGCTACTAGTACCACGAGATGTGGTGGGGTAGGAGGGGCAAGACAGCGGCCATCGGAGTCTGCTATATGTCATTAGCCTCTGTAGTATTTGCGGGACGTGGAGTTAGTGGGGTTCTGTCCCCTATGTTGGTTCTCACCCGGAGCATTGGATAACAACTGACCCTGAACATCAACCGGAGCTGGGGTGTTTCTAGTTTGGATCCTCATCAGTATACCCAAGTTTCGATTCATGTTGCGTAGTAATACGCTCTAATTCGTTGATCGTAGGGAAAAAGGGTATACAAAATTCAAAAACAATAAAACAAAGTCGTAAAATCAAGAAAATATTGACTAAATATAGTAATAAGTTTAAGTTAAATCCAAAGCTACTTTTCCCCCGGCAGCGCAACAAATTTGATACGCGCAAAACTTTACTCTCAAATAGAAGTAAAGCGGTCGTATCAAAGTAAAGAACCCAACAATGAGGTTGGAACGTTCCCACGAGGAACATAGTTCAGACTTCTTAACTTCAATTATTTTACTACTATTTAGTTAATTATTTCCTTGGAAAGCAAAGACAATAAAAGGGGTTTTTTTTTTACTTCTAATGAATGAAACTAACAGCTAAACTAAAGGAGACACATAACAGCTTCAAATGATGGAGTTTAATCAATTAATAAAGAACTAGTGTTTCGGTTCCCCCACAGGTTATAACTTGATAATTCTAACATAACATTCTTTCCTAGTATCTGCATGCAAAGTGATAAGTTATTATTTCTAATCCGTGGTCGGAATCTAGAAACTTTCCTCCGCACTTGGTCCGGCTACGTGTGTGCTATTACTAACCCTTACTTACCTCATATAAGCATAGTATTCGATATTTGACTAAGTTATACCTGTACCAATCAATACTAGGCCTATTAGATAGTATACACTAAATCTATGTTGATAATTCTTTTCTTATGATATACCGCCTTGGTCCGGCAAAAGAATTAAGGCATTTCTAAGTTGGCATCTGTTGTTTAAAAAGACTTCTAAGCGACAAAAAATGCTCCATAATGCAAGACACTATCTAGATTGTTATGTTAGTTAGGTTTTACTCATTTATTCACCTATGGTTCCACAACCGTAGTTATGGAGTTTAGTACTCATAGTCATAATTCACAATATTCAAATATGTAATATAAGAATTCATGCACTTACTGTCAATGAAGAAAGAATATAATACCAAACGTTCACTTGATTAATCAACAAAAGCTCCAAACAATCAATGACTGAAATTATATGAAAAGACTAAGATTCTCCAAAAGTGTAACAATATCACCAAGTATTAATCACAAAAGAAGATCAACTAACCAAGGAGTATAACCCCCAAAAAATGAGGTTTTTGAACTATTCTATTAAAATAAAAACCTAATAAATAAGGGAACTCTAAGTGCTAAAATCTGTCAAAACGGGCTGGGTCAACGGACCTCGCGACGAGAGTCGTGGCATCATGAGGGCCGTCATGCGACTCGTCGTCACCTAACTTATGCCAATTTCTTCTGCTGCCGCTCTTCATTACCCTCGATGGCGGTATGAGGATCGTTCAGGCACAACGGGTCCGTCGGGGGTACCGTTCCATAAACTTGAAACTCTTTGGGGAATTTAGGTTACTAGGGACTACTTCTCTGATCTTCATGACAACTGAGCAGGTAGGACCGTCATGGCTAAACGGTCCGTCACGCTCTCCGTAACCCCACACTGGGTTAGACTTATCCTCTTCCTTCAGCAGACAGCAGATGCACTACGAGCAACCTATGGACCGTCAGGGCAAGACGAATGTCACAGCTCCCAAGGTGGTACTTCTGTATGAGGTTCTTGCATCAAAAAAACCTCCGCTCATCTCTTTTAGACAGATTTCCTGCAAATAAAGAGAAACTTACATAAAAATTAGTACAAAAAGGTTTTTGGACACACTAAACTTAAGGAAAAAGCATTAAAAATACCATGAAACCACGGCATATCAAACAACATCGAGTTGAGTTTGAGATTTTACTGGGATGAATCCTTCTTAGTTTTACGTTTCACAAGTATAGGGGGATCCCCAGGAGTTCATTTGATTTGACTCCATAACACTGACCTCGCTTATGATTTGTTATATTATGATTATCTTCCTTGTTTTGATTATTTTGTAATAATTCTTTTAATCAATTTGTATTGATAAAAAAATTATAATATGATTAATTCACCCATATTAATAGTATGTTTTATTTTAAAATAATTATTTACTTTGTAAATTTCTTGTTCAAAAAGTATAATTAAAAGAAAAAGAAACAAATCCTAGAATGTTCACCACGTTTTGAATTTATGAAAAATAATCTAACCCACTTTTTGATCAAATTGCCAGTAACTCTTAATTGGTATGTGAAATATATAGCATTAAATTAAAAATGAGAAAATGTGAAAACGGACAATTTTTCTAATTATTTTGACAACAATGAAATTGAAAAATATTAATGTGATTATCTTTGTGATAATCAAAAGTCGCAGAGCAATATTTTTAGGAAAATTTATCAAAGTAGTAAACATTTAGCATTAAATAGGACTATGTAATTATAGTTTGCTTAATTATGAATAATAGAAAAATGTGAGGAGAGGAAGAGGGAAGAGACAGGCGAGTGAGGTTTAAGAGAGAAAGGAGAGAGTGTATTTTTTCTCTAATTTTGGATAAAAAGAATACAAATACAAATTGATTTATATTAAAATGAATACATATTAACAGGAAAGAGGCGAGTGAATCGAGAGAGGAATGAGAGAGGCGATCTATATGTAGAGATGCAGGAGTGGGGATTATATTTTTTATTTATTTTGCATTGTATTTTGTATTAATTAATCATCAGTGTATTTATATGACCATTTACTACGATTTACCCTCATGTACTTTATGTTTCGAGGACATTCTTGATGATAATGATTGTGTTTTGACTTAGAACTACAGTAAATGCACACTAACCTACAAGCGTATGCAAGGGTTCTTGAAGGAATATAAGCTAAATAGGGGGCGGCGGGAGCGAGGGAAAATGAGTGTGAAGAAAGACACACCTAGAGTAGTCTTGGACCGCGGTAAGGGCCTAAACTACTAGAGCCAAGTTTGGGCATGTTGTTGGCATACCCTGGTGCTATGGGGGCGCATTACCACTTGCCGACCTCGACTTTCTAGACATATTTTAGTTTATTTTTACGATTCCTAATTAGACTAGAAGTGGAATTATTTTTTCTAAACTCTATAAATAGGATCCTAGGGATATTCTGTGGGGAGGAACTTCTTTATCATATTTTGTAGCTGTAATACTTTTTAAGGTTTGTTTTTTCTTCTTCTTTTCTTAGACATTAGTAGCTAAAGACCCTTGTAATAGCGTTGCGGAAGAATAATGTGTTGAAATGATTTGGTTGAATAATGTTGTTATCGCTAACTTGTTTGTATTCTGTTTAGGATTTCATGTTGGACACATAGAGATAAACATATTGTCTATTCTTGTACTTGGGAAACAAAGAGGTTGATAGACCAAAGAATACAAAAGGCTCGATCTCTCTTGCATATTAGTTGTTCAGACTCGTATTTAGGATTGACACTCAAATGAACACCGAGCTTTGTTACTAAACAACATGAAATATAAATGCTCGCCAATTGAGTTTGTCTATCCTCGCTCAATGATGTAGTCAGACAGTCAATTGGAGTAGGCGATTAGAGGTCGGAAGATCATGATCATAAAGTCAACCTGTAAATCAGTAATTTGATAATCATAGTTAATTCATTACATGAGATGTGATACATAAAACCTTAAGCATGTTGCAGTCCTGAAATTTTCCAACCATTGTAAGTAACTTTATTATTTCATTCTTGCATTCTTAGTATTTAAATATAAACTTAATCCTTTTGATATGCTTGAATAAATAATAAGCTAGTATATTTTAGTGAAGTAGCTAATTGACAAGTCCTTTGTGTTTGATAATTCGGCTCTTTTAGAGCCTCTATATTACTTGTGTGATCGCATATACTTGTATATGTGCAATTGAAGCAACATTTGTTTTGTATAAGTTGTATTCAAATTGTATTTGTTATTTATTTTGCATTCGATTCTATATTTTATTTTGTATTTATTATATTCAAAATAAAAATATATTCATCCTCTATTTAATTGAATACAAATGCATTTGACAGGGAAGATGAATGCATTTTGTATTCGTATGAATAAATATACAATTGATACAAAAAAAATATAAAAATACAAATTTTCGAGTTTTTCAATATAATTTTGAAATAAATACAAAACTCACACCTAAATTTGACTGAATACAATTGATACATAATAAAATTTGATTATAAAAAAACATAAAGCTTTTTTTTTGTAATATTTTGAAACTATAGTCATTTTTCATAAATAAGTTGCTAATTTTGATTAGTTTGATAAAAAAAAATTCATATTTTTATCCTTTAAATAAAGAAGAGACTTTGGGTTTGAATCCACGAGTGGAGATCACGAGTCATCGTTAAATAATTATTTTAAAATAAAATATCTTAATACGAATTAAAAATTATATTCAATAAAATAAAATAAAATAATCATCTCTATCTGAATATCCATAGAAGCCTTATTGCTTTTAACCAATATACATCATCAACATCAATCAAACAATATGCCTTGGAATTCCATTCTGTAGGGAAGGAGGACCTACTGAATAAGTCTCCAATTAATCGTAGGCGGGTGAGAAAATGGATTTGCCTCTTTCATTTAGTGTTCATTGTCGAATCGGACGCTGCCCCCAACTACGGGGCCGAATACCTATAAGCAAAGGTATGAAATTTATAAAACATATATTATAAACAAGAATTCCAACTTAGATTTCTTCTTCTTGAAAGAAAAGATTCAGCGAACGATTGTTACTACTAAAGAGAAAAACGAAGATGATAAGAAGATTGAAGAGAGCAACAACAAATGAGTAGAAAAAGAACAACATATTATTGTAGAAAAAAATAAAGAATATTTTCATGTCTAGAGAATTAACTTTAGATTCATTGTAATTTAATTATTTAAAGATTATTCTTTTAATAAGTATATTAAAACAATTTTGGCGTAAAATTCAAAATAAGAAAGGTGAACGTAATATCAAAAAGGTGTTATTAAGTCAAACATGAGGGGAGACCTATGAAATTGTTCATATTATCTTTATAAAGTGCTTTCAATGTAGTTCATTAACAACAAATGTCTATTGCATTAGAATCGGATATGAAATGTGACACTTGATTTTTGTTTATAGTAAAATTGAGGCCCCGAGGAAAAAAACAAGTCTCAAAGCTTTTATTTTCTTAAAAAGATATTTTACAAGTCAAGATGTATAAAATATATTTATAACCTAATTTTATATGGGTAAAAAATATATTTAATTTTTTTTCTATACATATATAGGTGTTAGGACATCTTCAATCCTACACTCTATTTTACTCTCCAAATGTAGAGTCATCTATTTTTTCAAATAATCAACCCCAACCCAATTCTCTATTTTACTTTCTAAAAACAAATCTTTTTTTCTCTCCTTAATATTATATTATTAATTATATTTCATTCTTATTTTCTTATTTCATAATGTAAATTATTTTTTTCTTTTTCTCAATAATTACTTTATATAATTCTTATGTGATACATTTTATTTTTTTAATTTTTTTATTTAAAATAAAATTATATTTTATTCTAAATTTTTAAATGTCATAAATTGCAAGAAAATATTATTTAATATATAAATTTATGGACAAATTCAAATAAAAGTAAAATACAATTACATAAACCTTACATAAACACTCAATTTTCGAAATTATTACGTTACTCTCATAAATGCTCTATTAATACATGGGAAAAAGACAAATATATCCCCAAATTATCATAAATAGTATGTCAATACCCTTCTTTATACTTTAAGGTTATTCATATCCTTATCGTCAATCTTTTGGGTTGTTTTTACCCTTGTGACAACCGGAGGGCCACATGTCATTGATCGAAAACGGTCTATAAAAATCAAGTTAAAGTGGTACCCACCAAGATGAAGAAAACCCTCCAGCTACCCCATAATCTAGCCCACCCATTACCCACATAACTTAAACCCTCAATTCTTTCACAAATCAATTTTTTTCCCTTCCAACAATAGTTCTCCAGTTTGAGCTTACCATCGTCGTCATCCAAATCTGCTTCAACTTGCACCTTGTTAGCATGAGCGATTGCATTCACTAATATCTGGTCAATCATGGTAGCCATTGACATGCCCATCCCCGTCGATAAATAACACAACAATTTTGGTGATTTTAACAAGTGTTTGTTCCTGTATTATGTAGATTTAGTTTAAGTCTTCGCTACTTTTTCAGTTGTTCTTTATGAATCTCTTATTTGGATGGTTTAACTTTTGTTCTGGTGAACCTTATGAGAACTTGTGTTCTCTGTGGTAAGCCATTTGAAAATTTTCATATGAGAATCATAGGTTGTTTCTTTGTAAACTTTCATTGATAGCTTCAATTTACACATCATTAAAAGTAAATATTCTGAAAAGTGAATTATTTTTATTCGTTTTCAGGCTTTTTGAATTGTTCAATTTGTTTCACTTCTTTGATTTACTCTTTATTTATGTTGTCGATTCATGTTGGAAAATTGTGAAATTCATCCTTGATGTTTCAAGAGAGCGTCTTTTGTTTTGAGATTTATAAGGAGTCATCAAATTATTCAAGCTCAGATCACTAAGGATCAATGACTAGGTTTCACGAATTTGAAGTTGTGATATGTTACTTACGGATGGAGTTTTCAACTGCCAAGAGTAGCGACATGGAAGCCAACGTGTAGGTATCTAGGTCGGCTTGTTGTAATTATTTTTCGTCAAAGAGCAAGGTTCAAGTATGAGAAGACAATCGAAAATTACAGTAAAATCTTTCTGTAATTCGAGTGTGGATATTTTTTTATTTGGTGGATTTTTAATTAATAAGGAAGATTTTTTAAATTTTTGGTAGAAATTTATTAAATATCGAGTCGGTTGACATTTGTTAGTATAAAGGGTATAAACTCTCCACAATTTGGTCGGTAGGGATACTGATGTCCTAATAGTATAATGAGGGGTATACGCGCATCATTTACCATAGTTCCGGGACATATTTTTCCTTTTTTTCTTAATGACTTACGGAGTTTTAAATGGAAATTTTTGTCCTTAATTTTTTTTATGTCTAGCTAAAATATATTCAAACCAGAGATTTCATCTACCACCATTTTTGTTGTTGGAGCCTCTATGACATCTTGAATCGGTGCATAAAGATCATATTCATTCTCAATTATCACATTGAGCAGGATAATACATGTATACATTATATCATGGAACACTTTCTTTCTCCTAAAACGTGACGGTCCTACAATAATTGCAATACTCCGAATGCACGTTCAATATCTTTTCGACATGATTTTTTCTATTTCAAATTAATTATTATATTGTGTATTGCATTTTATCTTGTATTTAAATTATTATGTTATGCATTGTATTGTTATCTGTATTTAAATTAAAATTTTCATTTTATCATTCTAATTTTGTATATTCGTTACAATGAAAGTTAATAATAAAATAAAGTTTTATTATTAATGAAAAAATAGATTTTTTTAAAATATGACTAATTTGATATTAAAGTAGAATATTAAATAATATATTTTTAAAAATATTATTTAACATTTAAAAAGATTATGAGTATATATATGTTATTTAATTAATAAAATTATATGTAAAATAATACATTAATTAGAAAGTAATGAAAATAATTATAAAATATTAAAAAGTGAAATAGAGCGTGTGAATAATAATTCTACAAATTCAAAAAACTATTATTCAACTTTCTAATATGATTGAAGGTGAATTATTTTTTATTTTACTCTTTAAATATAAAAAATAAATAATAAATTAGAAGTGGGTTGGAGATGACAATAGGAAATGTGGATTCTTAAAACCCGACCCGGCGGATCATAAGGTAATATAAAGTCTGTGTGTGTGCCCTAATCGTATCAAATATCTCATAGATATGGTTGAGAAAGAGAAATCGAGCAGGGATTACAGAGACAAACACCGCAGTTCCAAGGATAAGCACTATGAAGATGACCACCGTCATCATCACCATCGTTCCAAGCATCGATCGGAAGACGGACATCACCGATCTGAGAGAGAGGGAAGCCGAGAAAGATCTCATTATCATGATAGGAAGGAGGAATCACTGGAGAAAAAACATTCGCATAAGAGGAAAGACCGAGCAGAAAGTGTTGATAGAAACAATGCGGATGACAAGAGACCTAGAGTTTCTGACAAGAGGAGGACCGAGGACGACAATGGTAGGGATAAGCGGAGAGATGATGATGGAGATTGGAGGGATAAGGATGAGGAGAGAAGAGAGAAAAGGAGGTTTGAGGGTAAAGCAAAGGAGGAGGAGGATGTTGAAGTTGATGAAGAAAGGAGGGGAGGTGGATTGCAAATGCCAACTTCTAAGAAAGAGCCAACTGATAATGTTCAGGATCAGGCTGTTGGTTCCATTGCTAAGGTGTGTTACCTAATGCATATTATTCATCATTTTGAACTTATTTTGTTTTTTCATATTCAACTGTGGTGCTCACCTCATGGTACTTGCTCCAGTAACTGTATTGTATTCCCTAATATGTCCACTACGGCTCAGGCAGATGAGGAAAGAATAATATTTCCTAGCCTTTTCACCTTAGATATTCAAACCATGGTTCACTAGTAACACCCTTCGCTGGAAAATTATACATTTTGTATAAATAAAATGCTAAAATGCTACCCTGTTAGGAACCCAGACTCCCCTAAAAACAAATCTGTAAACTTTCAAATGCAATATTTCAAATGCAATACAGCAATAGGAACAACACTTGAACTGTAATTTTCTAATACCAACAAACAGAATGTCTTACAAATAGCAAATAGAGAATAGTCCTGACAACCAAGGTATTTCGAGAAACCTTAACTTCCAAATCTGCCGGAGAAAATCCTACCCAAGAAACTGACTGTCTTTTCTTCTTCCTAGTACTATTTATTACAAAATAACTACCTAAAATGCTCGGTAACTTGCTAGGTAACTACTAGAAATCCATACACATAATAATTAATAAATAAAGCAGGTACATGTAGGCCTTATTCTCACCCTTCTTCCTGTTGCTATAGACCATATTAATAGCAGGTCTAACAATACCCGCCTCAACGAGTTTCACCTTGTCCTCAAAGTGAAATTGAGGAAACTGTGCATCAATGATTGCATAGGATTCCCAGGTGTCTCAAAGTCTGGTAAGTCCTTCCACTTAATTAACACCTCTTGGGAGCCATTCAAGAGTGTACAACAATCTAGTACACTTTCAGGTTGCACTTGCATTTTAAGCTCTTCAGATAAGAAAGGAGGGAGCTGCTGAGTTGGAGTAGAATCCTTTACTGCATGCTTAAGCCAAGAAACATGAAAAACATGATGGACTCGTGAATGAAGGGGTAAATCAAGGCGATAGGCAACTTCACCAATTTTATTCAAGATAGTATATGGCCTATCGTAATGAGGACTTAACTTTTGATTAACCTTTTTAGCAAGTGAGCGAAGCTTGAAAGGATGCACACGAAGATAAAATAAATCACCAAGATGAAAGACAACTTTATGGCGCTTAGCATCAACATAAACTTTCATTTGAGCTTTAGCATGGGTCACATTAGCTTTGAGTTCATCTAAGATAGTGTTGCAAGCAATAAGCTGTTGATTGACCTCTTCTACACCAAAAAATTCATCGGTGAAACACAATAAGGAGGGAGGATCTCGCCCATATAAAGCTCCTAAAAGGTGTCATCTTGGTGGAACCATGGTAAGTGGTATTGAACCAAAATTTAGCCCAAGGAATCCGTCTTGGCCATTGTTTTGGATGTGTCTCCGCAAAAAACAATGTAAATACGTCTCCAAGGAGTGATTGACAAACCTCAGTTTGACCATCTATTTGAGGGTGATAACCTACGACTTGAACAGTTTTTGCCAAAATTGGCTGACAAAAACTCGATCTCGATCAGACACAATTGATTTGGGAAAACCATGCAAATGTACAATCTCGCGAACTAATAGTGCATCAACACTCTTTGCTTTATATTGATGAGACAAGAGGAGAAAATGACTATATTTAGTAAAATGGTCTATCACAACAATTATAGTATCATGCACCATTACTTTTGGTAACCTGTTGATGAAATCCATAGAAATATTGTTCCAAGCTTGAGTAGGAATATTTAATGCTTGCAGCAAGCCTGCGGAACTAAGGCTTCATACTTGTTCTACTTGCAAACTCCACAACTAGCCACAGTTTTATACATCCCTTTTGATTCCAACACTTCTGAAATGTGCTTGTATGTTCGGGAAAATCCTTAGTGTCCAGCAGTAGGTGAGGAGTGAAATTCCCTTTGGGTTTATGTGGAAAGATCATCTAAGGTAGTGCTGCGTAGAACAGAAAAAGCCATGAAATGAAATTGACGGGACAAATCATCAATGACTTTATTTCCACAACCTGGGCGATATTGAATCTCAAAATCAAATCCCATCAACTTGGTGATCCAGTTTTGTTGCTCCTCTAACATAGTATGTTGGCCCATGAGGAATTGGATACATCGTTGACCTGTTTGTATAAAGTGACCTGTTTGTATAAAGCCCATCAAGTAATGACGCCATTTTTGTACAACAAAAACAATGGCCATTAACTCCCTCTCATATACTGATTTTGATTGAGCTCGAATAGAAAGTCCTCGACTTAGATAAGCGATTAGATGTCCTTGCAATTAGAACAACTTTAATTCCTAATCCTGAAGCAATTGTTTCTACCACAAATACTTTATTAAAATCTGGTAGTGATAAAACCGGCAAACTGACAATAGTTTCTTTAAGAGAATCAAAGCTAATTGAGCTTCTTTATTCCAATGAGAACCATCTTTCTTGAGCAATTGTGTGACTGGATGGACTGTTTTACCATAGTCCTAAACAAACTTCCTATAGTAACCAGTGAATCCTAAAAAACCCTGCAAACCCTTAACATCTTTGGTACTTGGCCAATTTACCGTACTTGTTATTTTAGCGGGATTCGTTGAGACTACACTTGCTGAAATAATTTGTCCCAAATACTCTAGTAGTTGCTGTCCAAAATGCCACTATTTTCTGTTGACAACCAAGTTATGAAATTTTAGAACTTGTAGCACCTGCCGTAAATGACCCAAGTGAGTAGGAAAATCTGCAGAATAAACTAATATGTCATAAAAAAGACCAATACAGACATACGTAAGTAAGACCGAAATGTTTCGTTCATCAAGGCTTGAAAAGTAGATAAAACATTTGATAAACCAAATGGCATGACCAAAAACTCATAATGGCTTTCATGTGTACGAAAAGTTGTCTTTGCTACATCTGCCTGACAACTGTATTTGATGGTTCCATAATCTTAGATCCAATTTCGAAAAAGATAGTGGCACCCTAAGCTCATCTAGTCATTCGTCGATGGCAGGAACTGGAAATTTATTAGGAACTGTAATCTTATTAAGGGCTCGATAATTTACTCAAAATTGGCGACTCCCATTTTTTTATGAACGAGCAACACTGGACTGGAAAATGGACTTGTACTTGGTTGAATGATACCAACTACAAGCATTTCCTGTACAATTTGCTCAATCTCATTTTTCTGGTAATGGTGATAACTATACGGACGAGTATTAGGTGGATTAGATCCCTTGTTATGTCGGATAGCATGATCATGACTCCTAGGTGGCAGCGCTTTCAGTTCCACAAGTAAAGTTCCAAATTCGTATAGCAATTGCTGCAAATCCAAATTCTCTTGTTCTTCCCTTGTTGATAACTCATTCAAGTCAACATAGTGCCCTTCTCCATCTGTTTGCAAGGCTTTAAACAAAGTTTTGAGTGAAGCCACTAATTTGGACAATGAGGGACCTCCCCGAACAACTTGTGTTTGCTCCCCTCCAACAAAAACTCCCATTTTAGATTTCGGCGTCAATGTTTTGAAATTTGCTTGAATATCCCCCAAAGTCTCTAACCACTTAAATCTTAACACTATGTCGAAATTTCCTAAATTAAAAAGGAAATAATCCATTTGATGCACAATTTTTCAATCACAATTCCAGCTTTTTGCAGCTTCCCTTACATTTTACTTGCTGGCCGTTCCTTACTTCCACCACAAACGACTTAGTTTCTGTTTGCTTTAATCCTAGTTCTTCGGCCACTGCATGAGAGATAAAATCCGTTGATGCTCTACTATCAATCAACACTTTAACCTTCTTTCCTAATATGGTTCCCCATACCTTCGAAGGCTTCTTATGAGGTAAATCCAACAATAGAATACAAAGACAATTCCATTAACTTCTGAGACTCTGGTTCTTGAACGTTTAAATGATCTATCCTTGTATTTATTATTTCATTTGAGTGTTCTTCTATGGATCCCTCTTTACTGTCCTCTGCAATAGGCAGATTTAACTATTTTGAATTGCATATGTGATTGGGGCCATACCTTTCATCGCAGTGAAAACAAAGTCCTCTTCTTAATTTATCCAGATACTCTGCATCAGATAGTCTTTTGTAAGCTCCTCCATGCCTTGCGGAAGTTTCAGATCTTGACTGCACGAGTTCGCCTCACTTTTGCGCTTGAAAATGTCGTGGTTCTGTTGTAACTGTTGTATGAGCAGAATGATAAGGTGTTGTGGCTACATGTACATGGGACTTGTAGCACTTCTTGTTCTGCTATTTTCAGTCATGGGAAAATATGTTGAACCCCTAGGAAGTGTAGGCATAAGTCTAGGCAAGTGGGCTTGGCTGAGAGCTCAATTCTTTTCTTCATTACGCCGACTTTGGTCCAAAATTTGGGTTAGATTTTCCATCTTGCTAAGACACAATTTTGCCTTGATCTCCCCTCTCAATCCATTGATGAAAATCCCCATCAAAACTGCATCATCGACATCTTTCAAAGGTGCTGAAAGCAATTCAAAATCTTCTCTATATTGGGCCACACTTCCAGGTTGTTGCAATCCTATCAAAACCTCATATAAGTTCCCTAACTGTGACGGAGTGAATTGTTCGAGTATGGCTACTCGAAACACATCACATTTGGCAATCGGCGTTCTTGTTTCTCACCATTGAAACCAATTTAGGGCTCTACCCTCAAGGCAAACAACAACAGCCTCCAATTTATCCTTGTCATCAATTCCATTGAAATGAAAATAGCGATATGCTCTGTTAAGCCATCCATATGGATTATCACCAGAAAATAAGAAAATAAGGGCAGTTCCAGTCTTCTAGGACGTGTTTTATCACAATATTGTGGCTGAACTTCGCGGAATTCATCACCTCTGCGATTGTTGATGTTCTCTGCCATCACATATGTGTCTTTAATTGGATCAGCCTAGACCACTGACTTTTCTTTCATATGTGGAAGAATTTCAGCATCATGTTTATCTTTTTTTTTTTTTTTTGCATCCAATCTCGTAACTGCCCCAGATACTCACATACTTAATCTTTTATTGTATTTCGTCCATTGTCTTCTCTACTCCCTCAATCCTCCCCTCCATTCTGGTTGAAACAATAAAGGCTCTGATGCCAAAATTGGACCCAGACTCTCCTAACAACAAATCTGTAAACTTTCAAATGCAATACAGAAATAGGAACAACACTTAAACTGTAATCTACTAACGCCAACAAAGAGAATAAGTCTTACAAATATCAACTGGACAATAGTCCTAACAACCGAGGTATTTCGAGGAACCTTATATCTGCCAGAGAAAAACCTACCCAAAAGACTCAGAGTCTTTTCTTCTTCCTAGTACTACTTACTACAAAATAACTTCCTAAACTGCTCGGTAACTACTAGAAATACACACACATAATAATTAATAAATAAAACAGATACATTTAGGCCTTATTTTCACCCTTCTTCCTGCAGCTATAGACCGTATTAATAGCATGTCTAACATACCCTAAACAGTTAAATATTATAGTTTAGACACCCTTGACACAACAAGATGTGGGCGCAGGTTCGAATCCCTGCGGCTACTGCCAGCCCTTTATAATCATTATAAAAAGAACTTTTTTATTGGTCTAAGTTATTATGTTGATCCTTTAATTGTCTAAGCATAATTTAATTACTTTCTAAATAATAGGTAGTAACTTTTAGTTTTGAATTAATTCAAATATTATTTATCAAAATGATTCTTAATTAGAAATTACCACTTAAAAATCTAATTATGAACATGAAAGTTTAGTAGCTAATTGAATTTTCAAATCAGCGCAGAAGTTGTTGCCTCAGCATTGAAACAGAGGACCTGAATGGAAGAAAAAAGTAAAGTCGAAACTTGTTTCTAAGAAAAAAGTTGAAGAGCATTCTTTGGCATTTTTATAGATATAGGCTCCAATTCAGCGACTCCATTTCTGTTTTGCACACCGTTTTTTCTTTTTGATTGTTGAAAAAACAGAAAGAAGGAAACGGGCAGATCTCAAAAATGCTCACTCAAGATGGGAGTAAAGCTTCTTATCTGGAATGTGCAGGGTCTCAACAATAATGATGAGAGAAGCACTTTGAAATATCTTATTCACAAATGGGAGATAAACATCATATGTCTCCAGGAGAGTAAAATAGAGGAATGGAGCACTTCACTGATCAGGCAGGTTTGGGGGAATAGGTGGATTGTTTGGGCAGAACTCAAAGCACTTGGCACCAGGGGGGGGGGGGATTCTAGTTACGTGGGACAAAAGAGCCTGGAAATGTGTTGAATTTTGAAGCTGTGATTTTCTCTTTCCTGTAGATTTGAACGTTTAATTTAGTAGATGATTTCAAATATTTTCTCTGGCGTATATGGACCTCATACTAACCATGAAAAAACTGAGTTGTGGCATGAATTTGAACGTATAAGGGGATTGTGGTCTGATCCATTAATGTCAATTCCATATTTCTAGATTAGGCCAAAGTCAAAGTTAACCCAAAAAAGACAACCTCGAGATTTGTGGTTGAACTCTGAAATAAATTACGTTTCGGGGTTTCCATAACCCTACAAGTCCTAATATTAAATAAGATTTCTAATCTGACTTCATATTAATGTAAAATTCTCAATTAGATGTTTCTAGGGCTTGGACCCAAATCTTCCAATTTCGACGTTCTATTTCATAGTTTTGATGAAAAAATCTAGTGAAGCTAGTTTTGTATATGGATTCCAAGTTGGACTGCCCTCCAATTTGTAGCCTAGGTCGTCCAAAATTTTGTTGGAATGTCAAAAATTTCGGAAACAACCCCTTTTATGTCACAACCATTTACGCAATTCTGATGGCTAGCTCGCAATGCGTCATGCTACAATCTGGCTGGCCTTGCAATTGGATGGCTATTTCCGCAACTGCAATTTGCAATTGTATGACTGAATCCGTAATTGTAGTGTCGCAATTGCGAGGCCATTTCTGCAATTGTGGTTGCACTAGACAAATAAAATCTGCAACATGTTGAAGTGTAATTTCTTGCCCTAAACTCACCCGAGCATTTTGGGTGCCAAACAGAAACCAACCCCAACAAGTACAAAAACCATATTTGAACCTAAGGGGAGCTAAATCAAGGAACATGATGTGATTATTCAAAACAAGGGGTTAGGAATTGGGATGCTACATAATTACTTGCCACAACCCTAAAGTGTCTCAGTGATCGTGTTGTTAGATACAATAAAACATTGATGCGCTGTTACAAAGGATTAGATTTGTTTTTGATAATATTGATGAGACTAATGAATGGTTAAGTGAAGTCCTTGAAAAGCATGAAGGTGAAGAAGTATTTGGTGAAGATTCTAATTTCACTTGGGGTTGCGGAGGAAGTGTAGTTGAGAACATTTACAGTTGAAGGACATAGGAAGGGAAAAAGTTGCTACAGCTTATTGGTTTTGACAATCTTCTAGAAGAGTAGGATGATGATCCATTTATGTTTTGATTTGCTTGTCACGTGGATGAACTTTTTGCCATCTGCTTTTCGGTTTTAAAATTGTGATTATATACATTGTGTTTGTGCAAGGTTTATTTTGGCCAGGCCTAGTCTCTTTTTGTGCTTTGCGCTCTCAAAAACACCATTGTTTTAAAGGTTCACTTCTGATTTAGAGATTCAGTCGAGAAAATTCTTGTCATATTGTCACATGGAATTATTGTAGTGCTCTGCTCGGGACCGAGTCTTCTACCTTGGAAGATCTGGATAGCATATTTGACTTGCCCATATCTTTGCTGTTTTGTGTTTTTTCCTTCTGATTGAGAAGTGCTGTTCATATTTTTTTTTGTATCTTAAGATGAGTACACGTTCATTCCACTGTTTGTGACACTTGGGTGCTCTCTGGGATTTTTTTGCTGATTTTCAGGGTGAGACAATGGGATCATACAATGTGACATCAAGGACTTTGCCTGGTAACTACTTGGCTCATGGTGATTCTCCAGCTACCAAGGTATCTTTGCTTTCTACCACAAATGAAAATAAGGGAGTTAATATTAACGGATCTCATCAGATTCATGGGAAATCTAGTACAGATGGGACAGTTTCCAGTGCTGGCAAGAGTGGGAGCTTATCCCTTGATGCTTTAGCAAAAGCAAAGAGAGCTTTACAAATGCAAAAGGAGTGGACTCAAAAGGCCAAGAAGATACCTGCAGTAAGTTGCTACAAATATCTAGCACATATCTGTTTTGCACGCGGTTTTTTTGTTGTTGTTGGATCTCTTTCGCTCACGATCCTGGTTCCCTTTCCCGGGGACGGTTTTGGGGGTGTGGGAGAGCAAAAGGATATAAACGGAAGATTAGTGTTTTCACTTTGCTATAAACATATCATAGTCTTTGTAACTGTGCTCATTTTTATCATGTAGTTAAACAAGAACAAGGGTCCCAACTTTACTAGAGAGGGACTTCCACAGGTGGGACCCAAGGAGAGCCTTCAACCTTCGGCTAATGCAGGGATTTTTCCTACTCCAGTTGCATCTTCAGATGCAGGGGTATTGCTAACTCCTGGTTCAGCACCAAGTGCATCCAGTTCACCATCCAGTGGTTTGCCTCATCTTAAGGGGCTCACAGCTCAAAAATATGAAGCAGTAAAGCGTGCACAGGAGCTTGCTGCTAAGATGGGATTCCGACAGGACCCAGAATTTGCTCCCCTCATAAACATGTTTCCGGGGCAAATGCCACCAGAGGTTACCCTTCAGCCGAAGCCTGCAAAAGCCCCTGTTCTTCGATTGGATGCCCTTGGTAGGGAAATCGATGAGCAGGGAAATATTGTCAATATGCTTAAGCCATCTAGCACCCTTAAGGTATGGCTCATTTCTGTTCTTGTTGTCCATTCTCATATTTTATATTTTGTTTGAATTTATGTGTGTAACCTGGAGTATATGTGCAGGTGAACATCAATAAAAAGAAACAAGAAGCATTTCAAATTCTCAAACCTGAATTTGAGGTTGATCCTGAGAAAAATCCGCATTATGATCCAGGCATGGGAATAGACAAGAACAAAATTTTGAGGCCCAAGAAAATGACTTTTCAGTTTGTGGAGGAAGGCAAATGGTCCAGAGATGCAGAGATAATCAAGTTAAAGGTATTTAGCTTTTCCCTTTTATGGTTGCTGCTGCTATTGGGGTACGTCCCTTCCTCGGGTTCTACACAAGATGCTTCCTGCGGTGGTCTCTGCCCTCTTTTATGGTTGCTGCTGCTGTTTTTTGTTTTCTTCAGTAGTCGTTCTCTGTTCTTGTTGCTTCCTATAGTAGTTTTAACCATGTTGCAACATTTGTCTTCAGAGCCAATTTGGTGAAGCACGAGCTAAAGAGCTAAAGGCAAAGCAAGCACAGTTGACCAAGGCTAAAGCAGAGCCTGACATAAATCCGAATCTCATTGAGGTATCTGAAAGGGTTATCGCCAAGGAAAAACAGAAGGAACCTATTCCTGACGTTGAGTGGTGGTAAGTTGATCTAAATGTTTTTCAATGTCAATATTGTTTTGCTTTCTAGTAAACTTTTGTATGTCTCCTGAGTTCTCATTGTTGGGGCCACAGTGTGGCCCGGGAGCTTGAACTGGTGGTCTTGATGTTAACTGTAAAATGAGAGCATCTTGGTAGGTGGTAGATCCCGATGTGCTTCTGTGATCTGTCTATATCTATGCTTCACCAAGATACGAAATAAAGAAAGAACATGCATTATGCAACCTATCCACATGAAATTGCTCCACCTTCCTCTGGCTATATCTTTCTGCAGAACTCTTGGCATGAATACCTGTAATGTGGATTGTAATATTCTTGTGATGTTGCAAGCCTCTTTGGTTTGTTCTTTTTGTTACCTATGCTAAACTTGTTGTAAATTTCTGGAGCTTAAAAATAATGAAATATTGACTAGAGATTAGGGTTTCATTTGTCTTGTAATAGTCTGAAAATAACTTGAATTGACTGTTTCTTTTGTGCTTGCCCTTTTTTCTTGCCTTGACCTGCCAGGGATGCTCCTCTGTTACGATCTGGTACTTATGGTGATGTTGTTGATGGTAACGTAACGAACGAACAGTTGAAGATTGAAAAGATCACCATATATGTTGAACATCCTCGCCCTATTGAGCCACCTGCTGAACCAGCTCCACCTCCTCCCCAACCATTGAAACTAACCAAAAAGGAGCAAAAGAAACTTCGAACTCAGCGAAGATTGGCCAGAGAGAAAGAAAGACAAGAAATGATACGACAAGGCCTGGTGGAACCACCAAAGCCGAAAGTTAAAATGAGCAATCTAATGAAAGTTCTTGGCTCAGAAGCCACACAGGATCCTACAAAGCTTGAAATGGAGATCAGAAGTGCGGCTGCTGAGCGTGAGCAGGCTCATGTAGACAGGAATATTGCTCGTAAGCTTACTCCTGATGAGCGTCGAGAGAAGAAAGAGAGGAAACTTTTTGATGACTCAAATATTGCACCGGAGACTACTGTTTCAGTATACAAAATTAATGACCTCTCCCACCCACAAACGCGCTTCAAGGTGGATGTTAACGCTCAGGAGAATCGTTTGACTGGGTGTGCAGTGATCTCAGGAGGTATTAGTGTTGTTGTTGTTGAAGGTGGGAAAAAATCAATCAAGCGATATGGGAAACTTATGCTTAGAAGAATTGATTGGGCAGCTGCTGGTAAGAAAGAAGATGATGAAGGTAAAGATGAAGATAAGCCTCTCAACAAGTGTGTGTTGGTCTGGCAAGGGAGTGTTGCTAAATCAAGCTTCCATAGGTTTTTTGTTTATGACTGCAGGACAGAGGCTGCTGCTCGTAAAGTTTTTGCTGATGCTGGGGTTCCCCATTATTGGGATCTTGCTGTTAACTTTAAAGATGACGAATTTTAATTTATTTGAATGTCCTGCTGTCTCTGCTAAACCTGGTTTTCTAGTCTTATGATGTTCTTTTGCAATTGGAGTGGTCCGATTGTGTTATGATGTTGAAGGAGAAGAAAAGTGAAAACTTCAAGGATACTTGTAATTTCATGTTCTCAAAGGAGGCACTTGATACTCTTAACCTTTGCTGTCCAACTGTCCAAGGCAGAGATGGTTGTGGAACCGTGATCGGCATCTTTCTCTATTTTGAGTAGATTCTACTTGTTATTAGTAGTTACTACTCGTAGTTCAAGGTACACCTTTTGTTTTTGATCAATGTGTAAAAAACACTTTTTTTCCGAGCTGAGCTAGTCTAGTGCTTAACAATATCAGCATCTGGTGACTGACTAGGCGGTTGCTGCATTAAGGGTGTTAGTTGGTATCACTGTGTGCTTGAAGCTTTATGGTTGCTATAGATGTCTGTCCTCCTCTTTGTTCTGATGCAATGAGTTGTGTGTTTGTTCGAATATTACTTATTAGATGTAATAACTGTTGGTGCATTTGCTTGTATCAATTGGCAAACAATAGCTTTAAGTTCCTAAAATGCCATTATATAAATGGCTAGAGGCTAAGTACTTTAATGTCTATATTACTTATCTTTGAAGTTCTTTACCATTCTGCTTGAGAAATTTAACAGTTTTATTGTCAGAGAACTTGTGCAAATTTTCCTACATCTCTTAAATGTTTCACTCTATGATTATTTTACTAACGGGGCAGGATAATGTATATTTGAGAAAATAGTGAAGATGAAGCGTGAACGGTGGGGAAGACACTACTCGTGCAACTTGTTCTTTCTATTTCTATTAGGGAAGTCATTTTTCATATTCTTTTTTCCGAAGACAAGAAAATCGTAGAAACATTTTCTACCTACTAAAGGGTGCCTTTCAAGGAAAAAGATTTAAATATATACCTGGTATTTGTGATTCATGTGCCATATGCCTAGTATAGCTGCTAGAACTGGATGTGAGATGGTTCTAAATAAGATTTCGATATGCTTTTTTCTGAGTCGAAGGTATCAGAAGTCAGTTTCTCTACTTTCATAAAAGTAAGGATAAAGTTACATGCACATCACTGTTTTTGGATTCTATTTATAGGATTACACTGTGTTATTCTTACATGGTTCAATGATCACTAGATTCATAACATTATTCAAGGTTAATATCGTAAATAAGCAACAAATTGGCTTTAGATAATTGAGGGATCCACATACTATACCTTGTATTAATTATTATTGAAGCAATAGCACACTACAAAATGCCAAAAGATACTGAAGTCGAGTGTTGGAACGCATTGGTGTCATCAAATCCAGTCTCCAACGCCGATTAATTAATTAGTTTGAGAGGATAATCTTGATTATTATTATTATTATCATTAGTTTTTACGTTGTACGTGAATATCAAATCATATACTACACTATATTAAAAATAATGTCAAAATTATTAAATAAATAATTATAAATTGAATGATAAAGTATAAGTTCCTATGAATAGTAAATGTAAACTTTATTTTTATTAATACTAAATATGTCAAATCAACATCCAAGAAAACACCTAAAATTATTTATAATATATAGCTAGATACAGATAAAGTGATCTAGCGCTTCTCTACGGTCTTCAGTTAAATTTATTTTTTTCTTTTTTTCTTTTAAATAATTTCTCATTTTAAAATTAATTTTAATATGTAAAATAAAAAAATATCACTCCTTAGATCTCTTAGTTACACACGTTAAATGTACTTTTCCTGTCCCCCTCCCCATAGTGCATTACTTAGTTATAATTGTATTGTTAGAGTTCTTACTTTTAATATAATATAATTATTGATATAAAATATAGTGGATATACCAAATTGGATGTTTATAGTTGGAGAAATATATGAATTTATCATTCATGTTAGGGAGTGCTAAAATGTCATTGAGCTTTGAGATATTTCTCAATGTCTGTAAATCACACTCGAGTTACTAAGTAGAGAAAAACAGAAAACATAAAAAAATGGTAGTTAAAAAATTTGAGGAAACTCCTCCATTTAAAACTAACAAATGGTAGTATGAGCACGTTCTTATTGCTCCTTACCATAAAAGACACAACCCTTCAGAATGGTCACAATTCATCGAAAAAGTTAAAACTCTTTCGAAAAGTCGTAAGCATTCAATGAGAAGAGTGTTAAAATGAGTATAGGCCTTTTTTTTATTTTAAATATTATATAAAATAAATAAATATAATGTTAAATATAGAAGATATACTAATTTTGGTGTTTTAAGAAGAAGAACAATAAAAAAACTTTTAATTTTTTTAATTTATAAATGTATAAAAACTCCTCTTTTTATAGCCAACAAAGAATAATGTATTAAAAATGATTATTTTACCTTATCTAAAAAGTCACAATGCTTTAATAGAATCACAACACTTTAAAAAGGTCACCACTCATAGAAAAGTCATAACTCTTTGGAAGAGTAACAATCTTTCGAAAAGTCACAACTTTTCAAAAAAATTACAACCTTTCGAAAGGTCACAGCTATGTGTGGCAGCGGAACCGGTACCTACTGGTTCCCGGTCCGTCCCGGTCCCGTTCGGTACCGGTTAGGACCGGAATTTTCTGGTTCCGGGACAGGAACCGGGACGGAATTAGGTAATATCCGGAATTTACCGGTTCCGGTAATTACCGGTCCGGTCCGGTTAATTTTTTTTTTAATACAGCCGTTACTAGCCGTTGGGTAACGGCTAGTGGGCCCCCCCAACAGCTAGTTGAAGAGAAATTCATCCAATAGGGCCCCTACCCCACCCCTAACTTTTTTAATACCCTAAAGTTTTAAAAATTACACTTTAACCCATTTTTTTACTTATAAATACCCCTAAATTTCATTCTTTTAAATCACAATATCATCTATTCATCTTCTACTCTCTCAACTCTCTACTCTCTATCTCTAATCTCTAATTCTATAATATATAATATCTTAAATTCCGGTGTTGCCTTACTTGGTCTTTGGAAATTAAATTTGGAGC
Source organism: Solanum habrochaites (assembly GCA_027704765.1). NCBI lineage: Eukaryota > Viridiplantae > Streptophyta > Magnoliopsida > Solanales > Solanaceae > Solanum > Solanum habrochaites. The sequence continues at coordinate 31,764 of JAKWJA010000910.1, forward strand.
TTTAAAATTCAATTTTCAACTTTCCACGTTCGGCTTTCGGCGGTCATAAACGTCTACTTTTTTAAGTAGACATTCGGTACATTCGTTCTAACTTTTATTTTACGTTTCATTTATATTTAAATAATTATTTATTTATTTGTGATTTATTGTTTGCATAATTGCATAACATTTTTCGTATTATATTTAATCTCACATTTAATTTTTTAATATGGATTTCGGAAAAAATATTGTTCAAAAAGGAAAGGGGAAAAAAAGTGCATTAGAGCGTGTAAGAAATGTTTGTAACTTTACATCCTCCGATAATGCAAAATCCGGTAGTTCTTCTAAATCAAAAACTAAAAAATCTACTATATTAAGAATAAATATGGATGATTATACACATGTTGATGATACGGTTTTTAATATTGATAGTAATTCAAGATTAGATCCTTATCATGAACATTTACAACATCACTTTGGTAATTTTGATGAGGATTTGCCTATTGATAATGATAATGATAATGATATTGATAATTATACTGATACGCCTATTTTTGATGATGATGATGATGAAACTCAGCCACCTACGGCTACTACTACTCCTAGTCCCGCTCCTTTTCGTTGTCCTGCCCCAGTTCCCCCAGTACATCCTAGGCCTAAGGTAGAACGTGTTAAAAAATTGGTTGTTTGGCAATTTATGACACAAAACGAAGATAAAACACAAGCTATTTGTAATAAATGTAAACATATATTAAATCATAAAACTGTGGGCAAATCTGGCGGGACGGGACATTTGAGTAGTCATTTAATGTCTTGTTGTAAAAATGAATTTTTGCATGCTAAAGCGGTAGCGGAAGCTAAAAAAAATGGTACCCCCTTCATGAAAATGTAGGAGTAGGCGGCTCTAAAATGATACAAACACAATTAAATCCGTCTAATGTTTCTGGCTCTAGTTTACTACCTTCATATAGTAGAGAAAAAGATCTTGAAGAACTAGCTAAAATGATATGTGTTATGGGTTTGTCATTTAGTTTTGCTTAAAATCCCGATTTTATACATTATATTCAAATTGTATATAATCCAAATTTTAATGGTTTTGCTAGAAATACAATAAAAAAGGCTGTATTTGATTATCATGCACAACATTTTCAATATCTTCGTTGTTTATTTTATTATAATACTTGTAAAATAGCTATTACTTCTGATATGGGTCGTAGTGTAAATGGTAACGATTATTTGACTGTTACTGCACATTGGATTGATGAAAATTGGTATATGCAAAAAAGAATTTTAGGTTATAAATGTTGTCAAATGCAAAAAACCGATAGTTATATTGCTCAAACTATTTTAGATATTTTACAAAGTTATGGAATATGTGATAAAATAAGTAGTATAACCTTAGATAATGCTTCAAGTAATAATTCTACTGTTTAATATTTAAAAACTACACTTTATCCTTTCTATGGTGATAATTATCATATTAGGTGTACTGCACATATATATAATTTGATGGTTAGAGATGGTGTAAATATGTATGATAACGGATGTACGAAAGTTGAAAATGCATGTCATTTTATATTTAAATGTCAAGTTAAGTCTCGGCGTAAAGATTTTCAAAATCGTTGTTTTGAAAATAATCTTCCACCTAGAAAAATTTCAAAAACAGTGGCTACTAGATGGAATACTTTATATGAAATGCTTGTAGTCGCTTATGAGTATCGAATACCCTTACAAATGGTTTGGAATGCTCATAATTCTGATATGACATATAGACTAGATGATAATGATTGGCGTGATATAAATGAACTTATAGATTTCCTAAAAGTTTTTTACTTAACTACAAAAAGAATTTCTGTACTTTATAGTCCATCAATTTGTACTGTTTTGCCTGATATTTGTATGATTTCTTCTAAATTATACAATATAAAAATAAACCAAGATTTCAACAAACCATTGAAAAAATGATTATAAAATTTAAAAAATATTATATTCCTCAAATTTATTTAACTGCATGTTTGTTACACCCTAAGTATAAAGATTTCGGTTCATCAAGAATGGTTGAAAAAATATATTTTAACTTAGATATTAATAATGAATTAGAAGAAATTCCTAGCTGTCAACAAGTTAAAGATAGCATAAAAATTGAAGCAAGAAAATTGTATGATTTATATAATGCTAATATAAATTTATCAAGTGAAAATGAACCTGAAAGCTCTAGGGTTAGATTTGATGAAAATAATATTGATAATTATTTAGAGGATTATCTTGAACTTTCTCACGATAATAGAAATGATTTTGATGCATATATTAATCAAATTACAGAACCTACTGAAGATGTTCTCAAATGATGGAGAGATCGCACCAAAGGATTTCCAAAACTAGTACCGATGGTTCGAGATATATTAGCAATGCAAGCGTCGTCGGTAGCTTCGGAAGGCGTCTTTAGTGCAACAAGGTTTCAACTTGGAGAACATAGGCATTCACTTGCAGCCGACAACTTGGAGATATCGGTATTATTTTGAGATTGGATTAATGCCGAGAAAAGAAATTTGAGTCGTGAACCACTACCGACCAAATTTCAAGATGACGTTGATGAAGTAATGCAGGATTACAGTGACGATGGAATTAAAGCAATGGAAGATCTTTCTATTCAACCTATTCCCGAAGATGTTACTAAAGAAATGTTAAATGATTTACGAAGGGATTTATATGGTGGCACCAACTATTAATTCAAACTAATATTTTTGTAAATGTAATTGTAATATCAAATATATATTAATAAAAATATAGGCTATTCGCCTTAATTTATTTTTTAATATTGTTGTATTAAATTTAATTTTTGATATAGTCAATTTTAAATTTTATAACTTTAAAGTTTAAATTAAAAAATTTCAAACTTTAAGAGTTTGAAATTTAAATTTTATAACTTTAAAATTTGAATTTAAAGTTTTCAAACTTTAAAAGTTTGAATTTAATGTTTGAAAATTTAAATTTGAAAATTTTAAATTTTAAAAATTTTAAATTAAAACTTTAAAGTTAAAGTTTGAAATTTAAATTTAACATTAAAATTTGAATTTAAAATTTTCAAACTACTTTGAATATTAAAGTTTGAAAATTTAAATTTATAACTTTAAAGTTTGAAATTTAAATTTTTAAATTGCTTAATTATTATAATAAAAATTAGATTCAATTAATTTTTTTTTTAAAATACGGTTCGTCCCGGAAACCGGTCCGGTCCGGTCCGGTATACTACCGGTTTACTTCCGGACCGGGACGGAACAATATTAAATTTACCGGTTTCCCGGACCGGTCCGGTTCCGGTTCCGAAACATTACCGGTACACACAGTACCGGTTCCGGTAATTACCGGTCCGGTTTTCCCGATTCCGGTACCACTGCCTGCCATAGTCACAGCGAAACGAAAAAAGATACAACTCTTTGAAAATGTCACAACCTTTCTATGTGAAAAACTATTTGCTTATAATATAATTTAATACAAATAAATAAATATGGTATAGTATAATGTAATACAATATATAATATATAAGATATACTAATCAATATATAAGATATACTAGTCAATATATAAGATATACTAATTAATATGAAATTTTAAAAATAATGAAGACTTTTAATTCAACGATATTTAGAATATATAAAATATTTTTGAACTTTGTGTACTTAGATATGTCCATCCCTCCCCCCCAAAAAAATAAAAATAAATCTATATTAAACTGAATAATAATAAAAGTATAACAAATAAATTGGATACACAAACATGTTTTTGATTAAATTCTTTTTCTCCAACAGTTTGTTGTTTTTCACAGCTTAATACGAAGTTGTAGTTTGGTGCAACATAAAATCATTGAACCTCTTGTCAAGTATAAATTGTTCCAAAAGTATATTTATGACAATGAAAATGATTATATATTGATTATCTAGATAGTCTTCTCATCTGAAGTTGAGTCATTCCATTTTCTTTGTTACATCAATTTTTGATGATTTGTCTAATTTATCCACAAAGAAATTGTAATTGCATTATTGAACAATTCTCACAATCATCCTTCTTTTAGAAAGAATAGGAATATAAAACTTACAAAATTTCAAATGTGAGAGAACCCCTTTATTTAAAGACAATAAATGATCATACGAAAAAGTGTTTATAGTGCCTTATTAGATAATTCACAATCTTTACAAGAAATCACAACTATTCAGAAATGTCATAACTAATAGAGAAATTCAAAACTCTTAAAAAACTACATAATCCTTCAGAGAAGTCACTACTCATCAATGTGAAAATGCATAATTTTTTAATATAATGTAGAACAAATGAATAATATAATATAATATAATATAACATAATATAATATAATATAATATAATATAATATAATATAAATAATATAATATAATATAATATAATATAATATAATATAATATAATATAATATAATATAACATAACATAACATAACATAGCATAATATAATATATATTAAATTGGTGTTTAGTATTGAGGGTATTATAATAATTTAACATTCAAATTAGGGACTTCATGATTTTAAGGTAGTATATGTATATATATATATAGAAGATATAGATGATTACTCTTTTTAGAAACTAAGATACCTCTAGGCAAAAGACATTGTATTTTTTTAAGTAACACATAACAAAACTATCGACTACACATGAGAAAAATAATAAGTTGCAAAAATCTTAAAGTAACAGTTAAGAGCTCATAAATTGCCCTAAACAATATTGAGTATGATATGGATTGCTCTAAATTGATATTACAAAGTGCTAATGATCTAGTGAAAATGCATACTAAAAATTGTAGAAGAATTGAACACTTTCACTCTGTCTACCATATTATATGTTATCTTCAGTATATTTTGCAGTTGCATATTCATGAAAGCATAAATATGCCATAACTATTAGCGTGAACCAGATCTACTCATCTCCATTCATAATCATCCGACTCTATCTAAATTTTAAGTGTTAATGCCTCAGCTCTCATTTAAAGATTAGAGGCTTTGTACTGGTCAGGTTCACCATTTGAGACTTATTTGAGGAGTATGGTATGGGTTGAGATGTGAGAGATTTGGTTGAATTCTTTTTTGGAGCCGAAACACCCCGATAGGATTAGAGGTTCCAAATGAGCGATTTGAGCTATCTTTGAGAAGTTCAAAATGGATTGAATTTACAAATGAGCGGGTTTTGACCCCCAATAAGTTACTTGGAAAATGTTGGGTTATTAAGGTAATTAGGGCATCATGCGAAAGATTATAATTTACAAATCATATGGTTGATAAATCAGATAACAAAAAACTTATACTAAAAATATAATATTATTATATGAAAACTAATAAAAATAAAAATATTGAAGAGATCAAATCTTCCCATAAACAAAACTTTTAAACGTCTAAATTGTAAATGTTATTGTGATATTCTATGAGAATAGTGATTTTTAATTTATAGATCTCCAAACTTTTCCTCTAAGAAAAGAATAAATAAAATATTGAAGAAATTATATTATTCTTTTTGAAAAAATTCAAGAATTTATAGTAATACATTAACTTTTCTTTAAGAAAAAAAAATAAACTTCAAATAAGGAAATAAAATCAAGACAAAACCCTCACGAATCTCCCCTTTTTGACTGGATTTTCTTGACAAAACTTGATTCACCTTATTCACATGCATGGTAATCTTTGTTCTTCACATAGTCTTCATCACTGATATTTGTCATGGTTAAAAATAAAGTTTAAAATATATGGGTTAAAAGTGATTTAAAAATATTTTATTTTTATTTTCAAATATGCAACAATAGAAATGTTGAAAATATGATTTTGATCTTTTCTCCACATGTAGCTATACAAAAATCTTCTTTATCATCAAATTAGTTACAAATTTATTTGAAACCACTTGAATTTGTCTTCAACCTCATTCAAGCATTAGATCATTGAACCATCAGATTTTTGAATCATGTGTACTAATACCACTTATTGGATTATGAAGGTGATTAGGACGTCATGCGAAAGATTATAATCTTGAAATCATATGGTTCATAAATCAGATAAAAAAAACTTATACTAAAAATATAATATTATTATATGAAAACTAATATAAATAAAAATATTTAAGAGATCAAATCTCCCCACAAATAAAACTTTTAAACGTCTACATGTGGATGCTATTGTGTTATATTATGGGAAAAAGGATCTTTAATTTATAGATCTCCAAACTTTTCTTCTAAGGAAATAATAAACCAAATATAGAAGAAAATGATATTCCTTTTAGAAAAAGTTCAATCATATATGGTAGTAGTTTAACTTTTCTATACGTAAAAAATGAACTTCTTGTTATAAAATAATATATTGTGGATGTCCACTACACAAAATGGTTACTATATTACTTCCCTCCATTATGAAGATAATCCACTACACAAAAAAGTTACTACATTACTTCCCTCCATTATGAAGATAACATCCATCTTTATGATAATTATTCTTGTAACCTTTCACATCCATAACCTCCTTCTTTATATTCATGTTTAATATCATGTTTATGACTAACCTTTTGTATGCCTCTATGTTACACTATAAATAGAGGCATAAGGGTTCCTATTGTATACACTTGAAGATTTGATGAATAATTTGATGAATAAGAAAAACTCTCATCTCTTGTCTCCCTATTTCTATTTCTTTATATTTTATATTTCTTGTCTTATTTTGCTTTAGTTCTACAACATGTTATTAGCACGAATATTCTACCACTGAAAGATTGAAGCAAACTAAACAAAAGAAGGTAAAACAATTGTGTTTATTTTCTCTCAAAAACAAGGCAAGTTATTGTGGAATCTATCTTATATTTTACTTGTGAACAAGGTAAATGATCCATATTATTGTTAATGTGCACTTTTTTCACATAGGACTCTATATAATTTCTTTTTTATGTGAAGCTTGTTTTATATATTTATGATTATACTCACTGTTTTGGTTATTACATAAGCTTTTAAATTATTTTGTTTTGCGTGTGAAATATTTTGAATTCACATGGAAATTGAAAAGAGAATGGTGGTAGTGAGCAATTTTAATTTAGTGTAATTGGAATTATTATTTTTTTAGTGTGCAATTGATCCTTTGATTTATAATGGCAATTCACTACCTTAATAATCATGCACCAAACATATATAATGTAATGCTATATGTAACTTTTTATTTTGACAAGTTTAAGATATTGATACACACTTTGTTGAGAATATTTTTATTGTGTTTCTTTTGTTCTATATTTATTTGTGCATGTTAACCACAAGTGACAATTTTTTTTTAAGTTTCAATGGTAAATCCTATTATATTTGGCTTATCATGTCATTGATTGAGGGTAAGGCGAAGGATATAAGTCCTGTCGCACCAAAAGGGTAATACATCTGGTGAGAGTCCCGGTGCATCATGATAATAAAATGTTGGGTTGGGTCCCAACAAATAATGACGTAAAATGCTTTCTTATGGGTAAGACGTTGGGTTCAAGTCCCAAAATTATATAAAGACGATGTAACAATGATTGAGCAAATTGATATGCTCTTGATAAAAGTCATGAAATTTGTCCAATTGATTTGCTCCATTCTTTTATGTGAATGTGGTAGCAGGACATAATATGTCTGAAAATGACAAGTGGTTAAATGTATGAATATGAGTGTGGTAAAATGTTAATGATCAATTGTGATAATTAAAAGGAAGAATATTTTGGGTTCTTAAGATGGTCCTTCAAGTGTGAAGGTAAATTTTTGTCATCAAAGTGGTATGAAAAGTTATTGGGCATATTGAGTTGGTGCGACTCAATTTGAAAGTTTTTAAATCCTCCATCAAAATAAAATAATACAAAGTGATAGTACATTCGGTACATTTGATCTCTTGAAGTGATGTTGAGGTGAGTCACATCAATTTGATAAATGTGAAAGTATGACAATGAGTTTCTAATAAAAACTTATAGTGCATGCTCAAATTGTTATGATCCATTTCTCAAAGAAAATGTGATTTGTGTTCTTATGGATAATAACATATCCATGAATTGTTGGATGAATGTCACATCTCGCTTTTAAGGGAGGTTTGAGATATTGAAAAGAAATATTTTGACATAAATGATCATTTAGTACAACACAAATTTGTGATATGTTAAATTATGAACTATTGAAGGACAAAAGAAAGAAATAATTCTTTCCAATAAAGATTGTGGTTATGACCGAACAAATTGTCATAGGTTGCCAAGAAATAAGTCTTGCATGTGATAATTGTAACCATGACAATAACAATTATTTTCTCCTTGAAGGAGATGATCACCATAAGAATGGCGTCGTGAAATTTGTGATAGTACACAAAATTAGTTAAGAGTCCAAAATGGTTAATTTGTTACTATCTCGAGAAATGAAATTGTTCATAAGAATCGTAAAGAAAAATATTATATTGAAACTAAATTATGGGAAGATTTAATATCTCCAAATTACTACAACAAAAGTGGATTATAAATATTTATGTATAAGATTACCCAATCTTTTTCCTCTTGTTATTTGTATATAAACATGAGCATGATGATGGAATCACATGCAAAAGTAAACTAGAAGTTTACTTAAAATAAGTATCAGTTGGTATAATCGATTGACCATTTATTCAAATGTGATGCAAAATAAATTGAGAATTCACATGGCTAAATGTTGAAGAAATAAAAGATTCTTCAAGAATTCTCATTTGTAGCTTATTCTCGTGATAAATTATCATTGTACTAGTTAAGGTTTGAATTGTATCCTCAAAAATTATTTGAAACATACAAAAAGGTGAATATAGGCATGTTCACCAGCCATGTGGACCGCTTACTATTATGATTTAATAGATGAGTCTATGGTATTCTCACATGCATGTGCGTTTATATCAACTTACAAATTCATATTTGTAAGGTTGTTTGCTCAAATTATCAAATTAAGAGCACAACTCCAACCTATGAAGTCATGTTGATAATACTGAATTGTTTAGCAGAAATTGTATGCCTCTAATTATAGTTAGACCATTGCTTATGAGAACAAATCTCTCAAATAAATTTGGTAATGATATGAGTTTCTTTAACATGTATGCATCAAGCCAACAAGGTTCTGCCAACACAATTGGTTTAGGGTCAAGAATCAAATAATTTCCATCTAAAAATTTGACGTGCACACATATGATTTTATTGCTCCACGCACCAAGATGGATCCCCAAATGAGGTTGATGGTGAATGTTAGATTTCCTAACAATAGGGGGAGATATGTGTAGCAGCTGAAAATTATGTGTGGGGGTGAATTATCTAGATCCTCGTTAAAAAAGAAAAAATTAAACTTTAAGTTCAAGAGATAATTCATTTTCAAATTGTTGCAATAATTTGACAGATGTATTTGCTGACACAATATTTTCATTAAGCTGCAAATGCTCCAATAAATAGTCCTTGAAGGATAGAGTCTATGGTACGCCAGAAGCGTGATAGACCAATCCGTTCCAAATGTAAAACTCCTTGATAAAGGAGAAGAGCAAATTATCAAAAAGGTCATTGATAATGAGGTAAGTGTTTTGAAAGAGCACTATGACATAACAATTCATAAAACCTTGGCGAAGATTCAGGTACCTGAAAAATGATGAAATATAAAGAGATCTCGATAAGTTATGTTGTATTAGAATCAAATCAAAATGACTATCGACGGTATATTTGATATGAAGTAGAACTTAATGCTATAAATGGTTATGAGGATCTTAAATTTGAATATGTCATATGTGGTCTATCAAATGATTAGCCAAATAATATGCACTATTCAAGTACATTTTGTTTCACTTAGAAAAGTGATGTTTTTAAACTTATAGTTCATAGATCAAAATATATGCCAGTGGGTACAAATGAATCATTGTGAGAAAGTATGACCATAAGATAAATAGTACGGTTTGTGCCTCGGGGAATAAAGGGTTTTCGCAAAAATTTTGACATTATTAAATGGAGATATTTTCTAGTGGTGGATGCAATAAGACTTGTTTCAGTTTGAAAATAGATGAAATACTTGAATATGCATAATGATTGATTATTATGTCAAACTTGACGATAAAGGTTAAATGAAAATCTTTGAAGTATTTAAAAGGTGTTAAAGCAATTTCATTGAGTACCCAATGGTTTTAAGACTGCTTGACACAGAAAAAGAATCTTTTTGATCTCATGAAATGATTTAAAATGTCATGTATTAGTGCAATTGGTGCACTTACATATTATTGGTTATGCGAATGCTAGAAGATTATTTAATATACATAAAGGAAGTTATGTGAAAATCTTTTCATAGTATCATTTAAGTCACGACAAGAAACTACAAAACAAGTGAGTCAATGCATAAAAGATGTGTGAATTTCTTTGAAAAAAAAAGATGAGCTTCAATAAAATTGAAAGGATCAGTCTTCGAGTTAGAAATGATGTGATTATGAAGATGCAGAATATTTGTTTGATCCCCGCATAAAGCTTGACCACAAATGAACTATTTATTTACATACGAAGGTACAACAATATCTTGGCGTTCAAATAATCAAACATTGGTAACCACTTCTTCAAATCATACAAAAATAATATTGATCTATGAAGTAAGTCGGGAGTGTGTTCGGTTGGAATAATGATCTGTCCTATTCAACCAAAATGTGATTTTCCTTTGACAAAAGATATTCCAACCACAATATACGAAAATAATATTGAAGTAAAGATATAATTGAATGAGATAGGACAAAGTATATTTCACCAAAAGTATTTTTCACACGTGATCTTCAACAAAAATGGTGAGATTGATGTTCAAAGACTCGTTCAAGTAATAATCTTGTAAACTTATTCACTAAAGATTGACAATATAAATATTTGAAAAGTTGTGATGCAAGACTGGAGTGCACTGTTTTCAAGATATCAAGTAAATTTTTTATCAGGGGGAGAAAAATATATGTTGTACTCTTTTCCTTAACCATGATTTTGTCCCAATTGGGTTTTCCTGATAAGGTTTTTAACGAGGCAACATTCAAAACGTATTAAAAGATATGTGTACTCTTTTTTCTTCGCTAGGATTTTTATCCACAGGGTTTTTTCCTAGTATTTAACGAGACATATTATGTATGGACATCCAAGGGGGAGTGTTTTTAAATATATATTGTGGATTTACACTACACAAAATGATTATTACATTACTTCTCTCCATTATGAACATAATCCATTACACCAAGAAGTTACTATATTACTTCCCTCCATTATGACGATAACCTCCATATTTATGATAATTATTCTTGTAGCCTTTCACCTCCATAAACTCCTTCTTTATATTCATGTTTAATTTCATGTTTATGACTAACCTTTTGTATGCCTCTATGTAACACTATAAATAGAGGCATAAGAGTTCCTATTGTATACACTTGAAGATTTGATGAATAAGAAAAGCTCTTATCTCTTGTCTACCTATTTTTATTGCTTTATCTTTTATATTTCTTGTCTTATTTTGTTTTAGTTTTACAACAATTGTACGATTCTTACTAAGTTTTAACTGTTTTTTTCATAGGCAAGCTTCTAGCCCATTATATTGAATAAAAGGCACAAAAAAAGAAGCTAACTATGTACAATTTTAATTATTTAATTTTCAGTTTAATAATTTTTTGGTACTTAATAAAATATTGTTTTTTCTTTATTATGACTACATATAACAAATCAACAAAAAAATTATCTTTTTAAAAAATATTTTGAAGTCAAATTGGGTTACCTATAAATTTAGTAACTAATGGGCTGAAATGAGCTAAGCTAATAAATGAGTACGTCAATAAATTGCACAAACTTGAATAGGTCTAGTTTGATTTTTCCACTCCTAAATGGAATGCGACAATCTTTTATTTGGTGTAACCACACCATTTCATGATCACATAACACATCACAATTGTGTGTGATAAGTCATGTTTGTGAAGAAGGTTTATTTCGGGTGATTGAAAAAAAAGTGTAAAAAGAGGAGTTGAAAGTGATCTAAATAATATTGCTATAAATAGTTAGTGATGCCTTCGCAGGTCACCACATCATATACTTCATAGACCGCAAGTCGAGGTGGAATGGGATTAGAGAAAACTCAATATGAAGTTCTTTAATGTATACACAAATTTAGATGCAGTGACATATCTCACATGCCATTTAACGCAATTCAGGTGCGTCAATTTGATTGAGCTTCACTACGTGGAGAATTAGATGTGATCTCACTGGCACTCCAAATTTTTGTTATGAACTTTTAGAAACTATAAAATACATATTTTTAGATTTATTTATCTCACGACCCGAGAGCACCCCCAAGTCGCGACACAGTGTACTTGATCCCGAAGGGTCTCATACAAGTCTCATAACATTGCATTGCATTCGATATAGAAATAGTAAGAAATAAAAAACTCATTTAAGTCCAAAATATTAAAACTTCATTTAGTCTAAGTCTCACATAACCATCTTAGACCCAAACTTAAAAGTACCAGGGGAACAACCATTTACAAATGAAACAACTACTAAAAAGTCTTTTACTAGAAATAAGGAAACATAGAGTCTTGTCCTCGAATCATGAGGACATACGAAGTCTTGGAGGAAAGCAATCCAAGCACTTCAACTAGCTATATGGAGTCACTTGCCGAGACCTACAGTTGCAGTAAAAACATGAAGAATATGGGTTAGTACGGGTCGTGAGGGGAACCATGACTTGTGAGGGTACCCGTGGTCCCCTAGGCAGTGTGCCTCCCACCTTTGCCAGGCCCTCCAAGGCCAAGTCAAGTCCACAGAATCTTCCAAAATTCATGGTCAATACTCTGTGTCGTGGTGATACTCATGAACATGGTGGCAGTGTCTTGGCCATGTTGCCTTGCAAGCCATGCCACCAAGTGACCTTCACATACACTTTCATGAGACATGGTCGTGACCGCTAGACGTGAAGTGCTCCGTGGTCTTGGGGAAGTGCTTGGCCAAGTTGGGAAAGACTTGGTCTCCTTGGTTTAGGTCTTGCCGTCAATGGCTTGGCACATGCCTTGAACCCTTAGCCTAAATCAAAAAGACCTTTTAACATGGAGTCTACCAAGTGCCTTGAAGTTGAATCAATAATATCTTAATCTTGGGGAAACATTACACAACAAGAACCCTCAATACGAACTCAACATCAAGTCATTAGGCTCTAGTTTAACCTATCATTTTTTGAGTTGTTACATTATCCCCCACATAGAAACATTCGTCGTCGAACAACACTTTTAAACACTTTTAAAGGAAAAAAACTCAAGACTAACAACCCAACAATAATGACATATCAATATAATGCATAAACCATAGAAGTAAAACAACAACTCCACATCAACAAGCTCAATACAAAACAAGGAAGTAGGAACCACATCTACGAAACTCATCATATATTACCTTCTCCAATTAAATTCATGCTAATATTATCATTACAAGGCAATTCATGCAATTCTTCAAAAAAAATTTATATAAGCATGTTCAACATTTCAACTCATGAAGCACATAGACAACTTAACTAGATGTATATCACAATGAGGAACACATAATTCACGAAAACTAATTTTCTCATTTAAGCAAGGATTCAACTAGAACATGCATAACATAAGGACATCCTGTAAACATATATTCATACAAAACTGCAACACATAAGACCATCTACAAGGAACTCTAGGTCTCAAGCTTGAATAAGAATAAAAGGAAAAGATAAGGATACTAATTACCATACTCTTCAACCTACTATCCCCCACTTATGATATAAAAAACCATTCTTAGGCATACATAATTCAACATAGAAACCTCCTTACAAAAAAAGGAATTATAACTTACTGCTGCCTTCATTTGGATTAGCTCCCTATTCCTTATTAACTTGAAGAGCATAGAAATGACCACGATTAGAAGGGATAGTAACCGTATCATCATTAAGAGCTTTCTTGGCCTCCCTCCCTCTAGTCGTAAGAGTAGGACAATCTTTCACCTTGTGATCATTCTTCCCATAACCAAAGCATCCATTAGTACCGACTAGGCACCCCCCATTGTTTCTCTAGCCACAAGTGGTGCAAGTAGGTTTAGAAAATTGAGACCCACCAATTTTCTCTTGGTTAACCTTAGGAGCACTTGAATTATCTTGGTTTGGAGCCCTCTTCTTGAACCTAAGTTCACCTTGTTCTTCAGATCTACCCCTCTTCATATACCTATTCATCTTCTTGAGCTTGGACTCCTCAATAGATTGAGCATACACTATTAGTATAGAAAGGTTCATCTCACCGTGGAGCATCGTCATTCTTCCTTGACTAGGTCGGATACACCATTCACAAACCTACTCATCTCCTCCCTAGGGTTGGACGCTAAATATGGAGCATACTTAGACAATAGGGTAACTTCAAAGAATACTCTTTCACATTCATATCACCTTGCTGAAGATTTATAAACTCCTTAATCTTACACTCCCTTTTCTCACAGGGAAAGTACCTGCCAAGGAAAGCTTCCTTAAACTCCTCTCATTTTATAGGATCCATTCCTACCAACCTATTAGCCTTCTATTGGGTGAACTATATTTGGGAAACATCTTTCAATTTATAGTAGGCAAGCTCCGCCTTTTCTTTAGAAGTAACCCCCATAACACTCACCACCTTGTACACCACATCCAAGAATTCTTAGGGATCCTTTCCCACCTTATAACCTAGAAACACCAGAGGATTCATCCTCAAAAAGTCCCTTAACTTAGAAGACATAGTTCCCTTATTAATATTAACACTAGGCCCCACATCTCTAGTCGCTTGAGTTCTAATGGCTTGGGCCTAGGTCAAGAAAGATGACCTTATCTCATTATTAGTCATATCTGGAACCTCTACCAAAACTTGGTTGTCTTGAAGACCTCATCCACATTTCCTCTTGCTACTCTCTTTGCATGTCTCCACCTCGTATTCATATCCTATAAAAACAAGAGAAGGATTAGGAAGATAACACTCAAAGAACTAAACTCTAGGGCACGAATTCAAGAATATGAAAGAAGTGTAACTTTCTAACATCGTATAGCCTCTTACTCATAGATGTTTCGCGACTCACGCCGATAAACAAGACTCTACTATATGTGGCATGTGAGACATCATCCCTAAGACCATTCCTAAAACCTTATACTCTGATACAATGTATGTCACGACACAAGAGCACCTCAAAGTCACGAAACGACATACCTGACCCCAAAGGGTCTCATACGATCCTCGTAGCATTGCATTGCATTTGATGTAGAAATAGTGCGAATTAAAAACTCAAGTCTAAAATATTAAAACTTCATTCAAGATAAAACTTTAAGTACAACGTAAATATGAGTCTCATATGACCATCTTAGACCCAAACTTAAAAGTACTAGGGAAACACCCCTTTACAAATGAAACAACTACTAAATGTCTTTTACTAGAAATAAGGAAACATAGTGTCTTGTCCTCGAATCATGAGGACATACCAAGTCTTAGAGGAAGGAAATCCAAGCACTTCAACTAGCTATACTGAGTCACTTGCTGAGACCTATACTTGTAGTAAAAACATGAAACCTATGGGTTAGTACATAGAAATGTACTAAGTATAATGATCATGAATAAACATGCTTTTAAAGGGGAAATTCTGTTAGAAACCATGCATTCATGCCACTTTTGAAATATCATGAACAATAACATAAAAGGTATCATATACAAGTAAAAAAGTCATAGAAGTCATAACAACACATTTAGAATATCACATTAAGAACCTTTACCTTTTCCTTTAACTTTAAATCTAGATAACCCTTATGCTATACCTTGTACAATGTATGGATGACGTTTCATACCACCATCAACACGAAGACACAACATTAGAGTCATCAAGAGTGTACTTACCATCCCTTTTCTTTCACCTTTACATCATATTCATACGTAAGAACATAACATTTCACAAGACAAGACAAGGGGAAATAACTCATAATATATCCCAAGTATAGCATGCATATCATATTTAAGCATATAAGAGTCAACATTCATCCATTTCTTCATTTAGGACACATTCGTAACATAGTCATTAAGATTTAGAGATATTCACTATGATCCCCTTCAAAGCCTACTCGTGCAATGTATACGTAGCATCCCATACTACTACCCATATTTCGTGAAATTAATCAAGAAACCACAATGACATCTCACATGATGGGAATAAGCAATTAGACGACATAGACCATATGATCTTGTCATGGAATCCTATTTTATAAATCCCTACATCGTAAGAGGTGGTCAACTTGCCTGAGGAATACCGGTTCATATAACTTAAGTGGAAACACTAGCTAGACCTATATGGGCACATAGTTTATGTGATAAGGTAGACGATCATTGAAACCTATGCCTAACTATGGGAGAGTTTCATCTATCAAATTCACTCGGTTCTTAGCCTACATTCCCATAAAATAGTTCATTACTTGAAATTATCACATATGAGAGGTGCCATTGTCCTACCAACTCCATTTACATTCATTAACACATGAAAGAGTCCCTTAAGCTTATAGATTCAAGGTTCATTTAGGAAAGCACATTAACTCCTCTTGAATGGGTGCCATAGGCCTACTGATTCAAGGCTCATCATTAACCTTAATGGAAGGGTGCTATAGGCCTAACGAATGTAAGGTTCATTACCATCATTAATGGAAGGGTGCTCTAAGCCTACCGATCTCATGGTTCATTTATCAGAAAGTATGGAAGGGTGCTACTAGCCTACCGATCCAAGGATTCAACTATCAACTATACAATAATTTATACAAGAAAATTATGCATAAGCTCTACCAATTCAAGATATACTTTATATTGAAGAATCCTTCATATTCTACCCTTTACATTCATAAGTGTTAAATAGATAAAAACCTTTTATTAATAACACATATACATTCATAACATAATCATTGGCATCATTGAATCCTATTTCATACAATATCATGATTATACTTCTATTTTCATGCTATGTTCGCAATGTTCATAATAAATTAACACCTCCACCTTCATGTGGATGAATATCAAGTTAACAAATTCTAAATTCGATAATAATTTCTCATATCTTGCCTTCAAGTCCAATTCATATATCAATATACCAATAATTCATCATAAATAAATATGGACAATGATATACTTCAACAATCTAAATCCATTTTAACAAGTCCCATTTAAATACATTCATTATCAAACAACCCACTTCATAAGGCATAAATTAGGAAAACAGAGGTATCATGGGTTCATGGAGTAATTTCACTTTAAAACACCCATTTAACATCAATATAATCATAAAATTCCATTATGAAGCTTTTCAAACCATTTGGTGGAAGAACCCATGAGATTGAATACAACCCTTGATTTTTCATAACTTGAAATCTTTTGAAAACTCTTCGTAATCGACTCTAGGGTGAAAGCAAACCTTATATGAAGAATCACTATACCTTTTACTATAATTTTCCCACGAAATTTGATGAAGAGATCTTTGAAATCCACAAACCCTAGCTCCCCCTTGTTCTTCTTCCTTGAACTTGAATATTGACAGAAAAGAACTTTGGGCTTTGAAAATAATGAGTTGAATTAGGGTTTTGAGACTTAAAACTATTTAAATATACTATATAAATCATTTAAAATCAACCCTA
Organism: Solanum habrochaites; assembly: GCA_027704765.1. Lineage (NCBI taxonomy): Eukaryota > Viridiplantae > Streptophyta > Magnoliopsida > Solanales > Solanaceae > Solanum > Solanum habrochaites. The sequence goes on from JAKWJA010000910.1 coordinate 49,431, forward strand.
TATAAATCATTTAAAATCAACCCCACTCTATAAAAAAACGCAAAAGAAATCACCTAAAACTCCCTAAATAAGGCAGCATTGTCAAGGACCATGCCCACTTGTACGGGTCGTGATGGGAAACACGGCTTATGGTGGTGCCCCTGGTCCCTTAGGAAATGTGCCTATCACCTTTTCCAAGCCCTCCAAGTCAAGGCAAGTTTACAGTAGCTCCCACGATCCGTGGTCAATACCATGAGTCGCAGTGAATCTCGTTAACATGAAAGCAATGACTTGGACAAGTTTCCTTGCAAGCCATGCCATTAAGTGACCTTCACGGCCACTTCCATGAGTTGTGGTCACGATGAATAGACGTGAATTGGTCCGTGGTCATGGGGCAGTGCTTTGCCAAGGTTGGGCAAGCCTTAGTCCCCTTGGTTTAGGTCTTTCCCTCCATGGCTTGTACAAGTCATGCACCCTTAACCAACATCAAAAAGACCTTTTAACATGGATTCTAAAATGTGCCTTGACGTTGACTCACTAGTCTCTTAAACTCGGGGAAATATTACACAATAAGAACCCTCATTACGAACTCAACACCAAGTCATTAGGCTCTAGTTTAACCTATCATTTTCCGAATGTTACAATTTAAGAGTTCAATTTTCATCTGATTTTTAAGTTCTTGGAGCGTAACTTTTGTAGGAAACATATATTCATTTCATTTCGACTTGCAAACGAGTTATTATGGATCTAATCCAGTCTTTGCGTTCTTGATTTTACTACTTGATCATTGTAGGCATGTTTTTAAAGATTTTATTTCATCTTCTACAATAATTATGGGTAACAAACCATATAGCTTGGGTTGTGGAACCTTAAAGAAAGTGTAACAATGTAAAGTTGTCTTGTTAGAAATTATAGATGATATTTCTTAGTGTATGCTTAGTTTTTTTTAGATTTGTATGGGTTCTAATAAAGTCCTGAACTAGAATTTACTTGTATGTATTATAAATTTACTTGAAAAGAGAGTTTAAGATCGATAAAAAACAACTAAGCACAAATGCACAATGATTTGAGAATTGAAATTCACTTGTAATAGAAATTTACTTGTAAAAAAGAGGTTAAGATTGAAAAAAAAGAACTAAGCACAATGATTTGAGAATTCTACTCCATCTAAAGACTTGAGACCCTGACGTGGAGAGTCTATATGAGACATAGGTTGATAATCGTTAGAGAAAAACAAGTATCGATTGTTACACACCTAAGCCTACTTAGTTTGAGATTTGTTAAGGCAACTGAATCAAAGTTATGACCTAAAATGGGAATCCACAACCTTAGTTTCACATTCTTATTGTTAACCACAATCAATATTTAGTTATTTATCATACTAAATCAATCTCTTTAAAAAGTTTACTTTAGGCTTCATTTCAGAAATATAGACCATCCATTTTTATTTTGCATAAGAGTAATATTCACGATGGAATTTGGTCTCAACCTTGTTGGATCCTATATTTGACAATGATCACTTTATACATTTTCAAAGTTCTAATTTGGGTGTATCAAATTTCGATATTGTTGATGGGGAGTATAGTTTAAAGATTAAATCAAGAGTATTTTTGATGCTTAGGCTTTATTTCTCATCACTTTTGTTTGTTTGTTTGTTTGTTGTTGTTGTTGTTGTGCTATATCAAGTTAACTTAGTCCATATCTGATATTAGAAGTAAAGGAAAAAATTTACTTCTTGATGATCTCAAACCTGGAAAGACATTAAGGAACTAGAGAAAGCTACTTGAATAACTACGTCGAGTAATGAGGAATCAAAGAACACTAAAATAAATTAAAGTCAAACTAGTTAAATCTCAAATGATATTTGAACATAAGTATGAGATAAAAACGGTAAAACTTGTTTTATTAGTGCTATCAACCCGCCTCTATTAGCGAGAACAACTAGTTTCCACATTAATGAAACTATGCTACATCTATTGAACCAAATTGGGTTGTTTGGTGGTCACAGTTTAGATAATCCAAACTGTTTCAAAGGACTTCATTAGGATATTCTTAGTATTTTCTTTTCCAAGGCCTTTGAGATGGGGATTCGTCTGAGGTTGTTTCCATTCGCTATCAAAGATGAAGCTACGACTTGACTGCATACTACCATTGGGGTCGATCCCCACATAGGCTCCATTGGTTACTATGTTTCTTTAGAGGTTCTTCCTTCCATAAAACAAGATTCGTTTAAGGGATGAAATTTAAAACATCAAACATGAACTAGGGAGACCCTTCATGAAGCGTGGTTGAGGTTCGGAAGAAAGTTATTGAACTACCCAAACCATATGGTGCTAGATGAGTTGATATTGGAGTACATTTATACGACCCTTGATGTCGTGAACAAATTGGAAGCCAATAATATTTTTGAGGGGTCGCTGATTAAATTTTGAGCAGGAAAAAGATATGTTAGATAAAACTATGAAAACCAAAAGAGTCTTGCATATAAGAGTGTCTGAGGTAACAATATTGACACCGATAGTTTTCAACTATACCTTATGTTAAGGAATATGGGCTCATATACAAATACAATACCTTACTTTTGAGGTCAAGGTAAAACCACAAGAACTAACAGAGAGTATTACGCTAGTAATGATCTTCTAGGTCATTTCCCCAATTTACCAATCTTCTCGACATTTAGATCTTTTCTATAGTGACCCAAGAAGTTTATGAAATTTTAGGTCTAATAGTTTTTTCCCCTAGTCATTCGTTTGAGTTTTGTTTAAGTTTGTCCATTTTGGAGCTTTTGAAGTTTGAATAGTTGACTTTGGTCAAAACTTCAAGTAAACGACTCCAAAATGTAATTTTTTTACAGATTTTTTAGCTCCAAAATGCCAACTTTGAGTTAGCAGGAATTCACAACATTCTTACAACAACTATAAATACTACTCACTAAAAATTTTCAGCTAAAATGTAAAAAGTTCACGTAATGATAAATTTACCTTTAGAAACAATGTCACCTAAATCCATCATAGATCTAATTCATGCACTATGTCAACTCAAATGGGTTACTTAAATTTCAACCCCAATTAAAATTTAGGGCACTTTACCGGAGATTTCAACTTGCATTTTTACTCAATCAAGCATGAACAAGCCAAATCTAAACATTCGAAGTGCGAAAACTCAATTTCAATGAACCAAAATCGAAACTCTAATCACAAAGGTGTTTGGGGGAAATCAATCAATGATGGAATCATTTTCACAATACAATATATTCAAAGTTTGAAATAATAAAAATAGAGTAACATACCAAAGTAATTGAAGAATGTGATAACTAAAAGTTTGAAGTCCATAAATGGAACTTTGGAGCTTGACCTCAAAGGATATTTTGACCTTCAAATTGGACTATTGAGAGACGATGGAGTTTGTTCAAGGATGGGGGTGTGGGAAATGGGTGGTATTATAGGAATAAAATGGATGTTGGAAGTTTAGGAGTGTATGGACAAGTGGAGAGAGTGAAATGAGGAAGTAGGACGTGTGGAGAAGAATGAGGAAGGAGAAGAAGGGTTGAAAAACCCTTTGATTCCTTTTTCGGTCAAAATCCTGAATTTTGGGTTTCCAATAAGTCAAATTTTAAAAACTTTCATAAATTCCTAATTTGTAATGGATCGACATTCTCTGTTTCCCTCATGCGAGTTAAAAGTTCACACAAAAGTTGAACTTTGTTGCCAGTGCAGTGTGTCACATTGGATCTGAACCTACATTATAGGATTTTGAACCTATAGTATATCGGTCTGCTGTAAGACTTTTTTCTTTCAAATTTATTGTTTCATATTTATGTTTGGTTGTTTGAAAAAGAAGTTTCACCGTTCTAATACTAATGGACATACGACCAATTTCTTCATTTTTTACCTCGCATCTTTTTTACATCCCAAAAATAACAAAAAGTGAAGTAAAAAGAAATTTAAAGACATTTGGATTCCGTCCTAAAAGCGATTGATTTAATATAACGGTCTAATGAAAGTACCTTATTATACAACAAATTTCCAGTGGTACCTCTTCTTTGTGCGGACCTTAAACAAGTTTGTCCATGGTTTCAAGTACCGACTCCACCCAACATTCATCCAGTGGCTTTATTGTCCTTGCAAACATTAAAACTTAACTCATCATCCTAAGTCTAAAATTGAGTTTTTTCTCCAAAACTACTAATGAATACTCTTTGGTAAGGAATGATTGGCCTAAAATTATAGGCAACTCAATATCAATTTCGTAATCCCACATTACCAAAACAACCAAGAGAATAAACTTGTCTATTTTGATCAAGATGTCAAATAGGATTCCAACCGGCCTTTTAATAGAGTGATCCACCATTGAAACCTCATTGGAGTGTGTTTCAGATATCCTAGACCCAACTACTTGAAAATCACAAGGGGCATCAAGTTTATAGTTTCCCAATGGTGTACAAAATTTTAAAAACTCTCATATTATCTCTTTGGAGTCACAATACTGGCCATCAAGACAATATAATGATATGACACATCGACGATTTCTAGATAAATCACCTTATTTTTCTTCAACAACTTCATGAACTTTGTATACCCTGATACTTGTAAGAGAACATCAACCAACAATATGTTTATGGACAACTTGCGAAACAAATTAAATTTTATTTGAATTGGTTAACAACCTTTTTATTTATAAATATTTGGGTTATGAAGGTGGAAAATTAGACACACCTCCCTTAGTGATTTCATCCCCTTCATTTCTCTCAACATCCACCACATTGGGAGGTTTATCCTTCTTCTTAACTTATGAGCTTACCTTCTAGCTATTTACATAATAATCATCAATGATAATTGACATTGGTGTACTAAGATTAAATCAATCGTCCACACTTCCACTCAAAACCTTTTAAAGCATGACATTGATATTATCAAGTAACTTACCACGTCTAGTGACTATTTCCATGCAAATGATTGTCAATCGTTGGACTGTTAGTAAATATATTCACCCTTATGGGAGCTTTAGGTAATAACTGATAAAGTGTAGTATTCACAAGGAGAAACGTAGTGAGAAGTGTTACTAAGCTTAAAAACCATCATCATATAAGTTATGGCATAATAGTTCTATTATTGTTTCACGCCCTAGGTATTCATGTTTTATGTCAAATAGCTTCAGATAGAGTATGCTTCTAGTTCAAATCTATATCATTCATACTTTATGAACCCATGTCAAATGAGTTAGATATTCAGACTGTATTAGTGCTTTATGTTCAAATATATCACACGAATCATGGCCGTAATTCTTCCCTGGAAGGTTATTAGAAATTTTGATAAGAATGTTTGAGGTGATAAGCTTATTCCTATTTTTATTCTTAGAATCTTCATGTTCATGACCTATAACCTTGAAATCTTATGTGAGCGTTCGTTCTAAGAGTTCTTTAGTTGAGTTTCAAACTCTCAATATAAATCAGGTCTATCTATGTTAATGAGAAAGTTCAGAAGTCACAAATTAGTAGGAGTAGCTCATTTTTTAGTATAACTTGACCATCATTTATGAATGATTCCAATGAGAGATATTGTAACACTCCAAAAATCTCTAAGCTAAGACCAGAATCTTCCTTCTTATGTGTATAGGGTCATATCAAATTATTCTTAATTGTGCATAGGTTTTATGGCATACTATTTAGTGTGGAAAGGTATTTGGAGATGAATTAAAGTCATAAATCCTACAATACAAAATTGAGTTGAAAGCTTCCTTAATGATTGAGTTTTGATATACGTTTTTCTTTGACCAACTTCAAAAAATCATATCTCATCAACTCACTGAAATGATTTTTCTCTTCTTTGCATGATCAATAGGGCACCCTAGATACATTATGGGGGGAAATTTCTCCTATTAGACTAGTAACATCCTCTATAAATTGAACATGGGCATAGACCACCTTAATTAGGTGAATTTTAGGGTCTAGTTCTCTTGTATGCATACATTACAAGGAAAAGTCAAATTTGATGAATTTGAAGCTTAAAATTACTAAAGCACATCAATGAAGGAATTAGTGTCCCATAGAAGCGAGTTAACGTCACACTTGCTATATACAAGTTTAGCTAAAGTATATTTGTAACGACCTGTTTAGTCGTTTTGAGCAGCAGATTTTATTTCTGGAAAAATAGGCTGAGGCGACGGACCCCACGACGGACCGTCATGGGCACGACGGACCGTCGCAGGGTCTCGTTTCAAAACACTTGGAAAAATCTGAAATTGGGTACTGAAAATCGACTCTCTGAACTTCGTAACGAAATGGCAGGACGGACCGTCACAGGTGTGACGGACCGTCACAGAGTCTTCAGTGGAAATCCAGTCCCTGACCCTTGCGACGGACAGCAGGACGGACCGTCGCAGGCACGACGGCCCGTCACGGGCTGCGTAATCCCAGTCTGGGTCGGATTTCTTTACACGTTTTAAGGGACGTTTTTGACTATTCCTGCTTTAATTATAAAGTTAGAGGGTTAATGTTAATAAGTCTAATTACTTGGGGGTTAAAAGAGGTAACCTTAAGTTAATTAGTGGGTTATTATTGCCATCTTTCATTCTTAATTATATACTAATTAGGGTAAAAGAAAGAGGGTTTGAATAAGAAAAATAGAAAGAACAAAGAGAGACATAAAAAGAAGAAGAGAACGAGTAGAGAGAGACAGAAACGAAGAGGATAGCAAGGATTTTGAGAAGATAGCTTGTTGATCGCAATTCTTCGGTGGAGGTAGGTTATGGTTTTTACACTATTCGTAGTAAACTCTTAATAGCGAATGATATGTGTTGGGTAGTATTATAGAGTCTTCTTTATGCTTAATTGTGTGTATGCATGATGTGATTTTATATATATGATTGTGATGAAACAAGCATGATGAAGCTATTGGTGGGACGGGTGTCACGAACCGACACGTAGATGTAGGGGATCGGAGTGTCACGTACCGACACATAAAATTAGTGGGACGGGTGTCACGAACCGACACGTAGATGTAGGGGATCGGAGTGTCACGTTCCGACACATAGTAGTAGGGGATCGGAGTGTCACGTACCGACACAAGAGGAATAAAGATGATGAATCTTGAAAGATGATAATATACTCAATCTAAAGAACATGTATCCCAAACGAGTATGGTATGGAGGCTTGAGTCCTCATAGATATGATCGGTGATATTATAAATGATGTTTTGTACTTGTTGCTATCACATGTTAAGAATATTAGTTGATTTTATGATATTATCTGAGATATATTGCTTTCTATTTTGAGTTGGCCGATGATATCTACTCAGTACTTGTGGTTGTACTGACCCCCTACTTTTATGTTTTCTTTTTGTATATTGTGGTATGCAGCAAACGTGCCGTCATCTTCGACTTAACAGTAGTTCAAGCCAGTCTTCGTCACACCGGATCTTCAGGGTGAGCTAATGTTTCTAGCTTGGACTGGATCTCCTTCCTCATGTCTTGATGCCTTGAAGTTCCGGCATAAACTAGCTTTTATTTGTTTTAGCTTCTTAGAATACTCTTAGTTTAGTAAATTGATAATAGATGTTCTTGTGGTGATGACTTCCAGATTTTGGGGAATTAATAGATGTTGAATTTTAGAAGTTATTGAATTGTCTTTTATTTATGAGTTTAAGTCTTCCGCATTGCTTTATGTTGATATTAAATTGAAATGATAAGGTTTAGATTGGTTGGTTCGCTCACATAGGAGGGTAAATGTGGGTGCCAATCGCGGCTCGATTTTGGGTTGTGACAAACTTGGTATCAGAGCATTAGGTTCGTTGGTCTCATCACACAAGAACAGGTCTAGTAGAGTCTGAAGGAACGGTAAGGGGACGCCTTTACTCTTCCTTGAGAGGCTATAAGACTTTAGGAAAATTCCATTCTTCTTTCTTCCTTTCGTGCTATTACTTGAATCCAATTGGTATCTAGGTGATACAAATTGGTATCTGACCATCTTCACTCTATTTCGCAGATGGTTAGAACTAGAGCAACGACTACGCCAACATCAACATCAGCAAGACAAGATGCATCTGAGCCAGCCACTGGGGCTGTAGCTCGAAGTGGAACAGTGGCAAGAGGCCGCGGTAGAGGTCGTGGTAGGACGTCCTCTAGAGGGAGAGGACGAGCACCTAGCCCATATGGTGCTAGGGCGGTGACTCCTCCACCGGCTGAGGAAGTGGTAAGAGAAGGGGAGGATGGGGAGAATGAACGAGTACAGAATGAGGAAATGCCACCCCAACCTACCCCAGAGATGATCAATCAGGTTCTCGCTTATCTTAGTGGGTTGTCTGATCAGGGTCAGGCACCACCAGTGTTTTCTGCACCAACACCTCCGGTTTCAGAGGTACAACATGCAACCACTATGGCCCCTCGTATGGATGCCTCATTGGAAATAGGCACGTTTCCACGCCTGACTACTGGGCCTATAATGACAAATGATCAGCATGAACTTTTCAGTAAGTTCTTGAAATTGAAACCTCCAGTCTTCAAGGGTGCAGAATCCGAGGATGCTTACGATTTTCTGGTTGACTGTCATGAGCTACTACACAAGATGGTTATAGTAGAACGGTTTGGTGTTGAGTTCGTGAGTTATCAGTTTTAAGGGAACGCCAAAATGTGGTGGCGGTCACATGTTGAGTGTCAACCAACAGAGGCACCACCTATGACTTGGGCCTCATTCTCTAGCTTGTTTATGGAGAAGTATATCCCCCGGACTTTGAGGGATAGGAAAAGGGATGAGTTTTTGAGCCTAGAGCAAGGTAGGATGTCGGTCAATGCATATGAGGCTAAGTTTCGTGCACTATCCAGATATGCCACCCAACTTTGTTTCAGTCCACAAGAGCGGATTCGCCGTTTTGTGAAGGGGTTGAGATCAGAGTTGCGAATTTCAGCTTTACAAGTAGCGGCCACAGCGAAATCTTTTCAAGAAGTGGTAGACTTAGTGGTAGAGGTGGAAGGAGTGAAGCCAGATGAATTCACCATGGCATCGACATCAAAGAGGTTTCAAAAGGGAGGTGAGTTTAATGGTTCTTACTCTAGAGGACAGGGTTCCGGAGGTTACTCAGTTTGACCCATTCAGTCTTCACTACAGACTGTAGTTGGGGGTCCACCTCAGACCGGTCAACATTTCTCTGAGAGACCCATGCGTGAATCTAGAGAGTGTTATGGATGTGGGGAGACTGGACATATTAGGAGGAATTGTCCAAAACAGAGTAAGAGACCCCCAATGGCTAGAGGTAGAGGTGGTCATGGCAGAGGCCGTTATTCTGGAGGGCGTGGTGGCCGAGGTAATGGTGGTCACCAAAACGGCCGGGGTGATGGGCAAACGGGAGCCACTACATCACAACATGGTAGGGACAAGGGGCAAACAAACGAAAGGGCCCATTGTTATGCTTTCCCTGGGAGATCGGAGGCGGAGACATCTGATGCTGTCATCACAGGTAATCTTCTGGTTTGTGATTGCATGGCTTCTGTATTGTTTGATCCTGGATCCACATTTTCTTATGTATCTTCCTCATTTGCAAATGGTCTAAATTTACATTGTGAATTACTTGATATGCCTATTCGTGTTTCTACTCCGTTGGGTGAATCTGTGGTAGTTGAAAAGGTATATAGGTCTTGTTTGGTGAACTTTGTGGGGAGTAACACTTATGTAGATTTGGTTATCTTAGAGATGGTTGATTTTGATGTAATTCTGGGTATGACTTGGCTTTCTCCGCAATTTGCGATCTTGGATTGTAATGCTAAAACGGTGACGTTAGCCAAGCCTGGGACAGATCCGTTAGTGTGGGAGGGTGACTACACTTCCAATCCGGTGCATATAATCTCCTTTCTTCGTGCTAAGAAAATGGTTAGTAAAGGATGTTTAGCTTTCTTGGCACATCTCAAGGATGACACTACCCAAGTACCTTCGATTGAGTCGGTTTCGGTGGTCCGTGAGTTTCTTGATGTGTTCCCTGCAGATCTTCCTGGTATGCCACCAGATAGGGATATTGACTTCTGTATTGATCTTGAACCGGGTACTCTCCCCATTTCTATACCCCCTTATAGAATGGCCCCCGCGGAGTTAAGAGAGTTAAAAGCCCAACTTCAAGAGTTGTTGAGCAAAGGCTTCATTAGACCAAGTGCATCTCCTTGGGTTGCTCCGGTTTTGTTTGTGAAGAAGAAGGATGGGAATTTTCGGATGTGCATAGACTACCGGCAGTTGAACAAGGTGACCATAAAGAACAAGTATCCTCTTCCTCACATTGATGACTTGTTCGATCAGTTACAAGGTGCTTGTGTCTTCTCTAAGATTGACTTGAGATCCGGTTATCATCAATTGAAAATACGGGCAACGGATGTGCCAAAGACTGCTTTTAGAACCAGGTATGGGCATTACGAATTTGTAGTGATGTCTTTTGGTCTTACGAATGCCCCTGCTGCGTTCATGAGTTTGATGAACGGGATTTTTAAGCCATATTTGGATCTCTTTGTGATCGTATTTATTGATGATATACTGATATACTCCAAGAGTAAGAAGGAACATGAGGAGCATTTGAGAATGGTATTGGAAATGTTGAGGGAGAAAAAGCTTTATGCCAAGTTCTCTAAGTGTGTGTTTTGGCTAGATGCAGTGTCCTTCTTGGGGCACGTGGTTTCTAAGGATGGAGTGATGGTGGATCCTTCTAAGATCGAAGTAGTGAAGAATTGGGTAAGACCTACTAATGTGTCAGAAATAAGAAGCTTTGTTGGTTTAGCCAGTTATTACCGTCGATTTGTCAAGGGATTCTCTTCTATTGCTTCCCAACTGACGAACTTGACTAAGCAAAATGTTCCATTTGTATGGTCAGATGAGTGTGAGGAAAGCTTTCAGAAGCTCAAGACTCTGTTGACTACCGCACCTATCCTTACCTTGCCAGTGGAGGGTAAGAACTTCATTGTTTATTGTGATGCCTCCTATTCTGGTTTGGGTGCAGTACTAATGCAAGAGAAAAATGTGATTGCTTATGCTTCGAGGCAATTAAAGGTGCATGAACGTAATTATCCGACCCATGATTTAGAGTTGGCTGCAGTGGTGTTTGCATTAAAGCAATGGAGACACTATTTATATGGGGTTAAGTGTGAGGTCTATACGGATCATCGTAGTCTACAGTATGTCTTCACTCAGAGAGATTTGAATTTGAGACAGAGGAGATGGATGGAACTACTGAAGGACTACGACATCACTATTTTGTATCATCCGGGGAAGGCGAATGTTGTAGCGGATGCTTTAAGTAGAAAGGTGGGAAGCATGGGAAGTCTAGCTCACTTGCAAGCTTCTAGACGCCCATTGGCTAGGGAGGTTCAGATTCTGGCTAACGACCTTATGAGATTAGAAGTAAATGAGAAGGGAGGATTTTTAGCTTGTGTGGAGGCAAGATCTTCCTTCCTTGACAAGATTAAGGGAAAGCAGTTTAATGATGAAAAATTGATCCGGATCCGATATAAAGTGTTGCAAGGAGAGGCTAAAGAAGCGACAATCGATGAAGAAGGTGTTTTGAGGATTAAGGGAAGGGTATGTGTACCCCGCGTCGATGATTTGATCAACACTATTCTGACAGAGGCTAACAGTTCAAGGTATTCAATACATCCGGGTGCAACTAAGATGTACCGTGACCTAAAGCAACACTTTTGGTGGAGTAGAATGAAGCGTGATATTGTGGATTTTATTGCCAAATGTCCAAACTGTCAACAAGTAAAGTATGAACACCAAAGGCCCGGAGGAACACTTCAGAGAATGCCCATTCCGGAATGGAAATGGGAGAGAATTGCAATGGACTTCGTGGTTGGTCTTCCAAAGACATTGGGCAAGTTCGACTCCATTTGGGTGATTGTGGACAGATTAACTAAGTCTGCTCATTTCATTCCGGTTAAGGTGACTTATAATGCAGAGAAGTTAGCCAAACTTTACATCTCAGAAGTTGTTCGATTGCATGGAGTTCCACTATCTATCATATCAGATAGAGGTACGCAGTTTACTTCTATGTTTTGGAAAACATTGCATAGGAAATTGGGTACTGAGCGAACGATTCAAGTGTTGGAGGATATGCTCCATGCATGCGTGATAGAATTTGGTGGCCATTGGGATAACTTCTTACCCTTAGCAGAGTTTTCATACAATAATAGCCATCACTCAAGTATTGACATGGCCCCATTTGAAGCATTGTATGGTAGGAGATGTAGGTCTCCCATTGGTTGGTTTGATGCATTCGAGGTTAGACCTTGGGGTACTAACCTTTTGAGGGACTCGTTAGAAAAGGTGAAATCCATTCAAGAAAAGCTTCTAGCGGCGCAAAGTAGGCAAAAAGAATATGCAGATCGAAAGGTTAGAGACTTAGAGTTCATGGAGGGTGAACAAGTCTTGTTGAAAGTTTCGCCAATGAAAGGGGTGATGCGGTTCGGTAAAAGAGGAAAGCTTAGTCCAAGGTACATTGGTCCCTTTGAAGTACTTAAGCGAGTAGGAGAGGTGGCTTATGAGTTAGCCTTGCCTCCAGGGCTGTCCGGAGTACATCCGGTATTTCATGTGTCCATGTTGAAAAGGTACCATGGGGATGGAAACTACATTATCCGTTGGGATTCAGTTTTGCTTGATGAGAATTTGTCTTATGAGGAGGAACCTGTTGCCATTTTAGATAGAGAAACTCGCAAGTTGAGGTCAAGGGAGATTGCATCCATCAAGGTGCAATGGAAGAATCGACCGGTTGAAGAAGCCACTTGGGAGAAGGAGGCAGATATGCAAGAAAGATACCCACATCTGTTTACAGACTCAGGTACTCCCTGTCACTCTTGTTTTCCTTCTTGTGATCGTTCGGGGACGAACGATGGGTAAATTGGTATCTATTGTAACGACATGTTTAGTCATTTTGAGCAGCAGATTTTATTTCTGGAAAAATAGGCTGAGGCGACGGACCCCATGACGGACCGTCATGGGCACGATGGACCGTCGCAGGGTCTCGTTTCAAAACACTTGGAAAAATCTGAAATTGGGTACTGAAAATCAACTCTCTGAACTTCGTAACGAAATGGCAGGACGGACCGTCACAGGTGTGACGGACCGTCACAGAGTCTTAAGTGGAAATCCAGTCCCTGACCCTTGCGACGGACAGCAGGACGGACCGTCGCAGGCACGACGGCCCGTCATGGGCTGCGTAATCCCAGTCTGGGTCGGATTTCTTTACACGTTTTAAGGGACGTTTTTGACTATTCCTGCTTTAATTATAAAGTTAGAGGGTTAATGTTAATAAGTCTAATTACTTGGGGGTTAAAAGAGGTAACCTTAAGTTAATTAGTGGGTTATTATTGCCATCTTTCATTCTTAATTATATACTAATTAGGGTAAAAGAAAGAGGGTTTGAATAAGAAAAATAGAAAGAACAAAGAGAGACAGAAAAAGAAGAAGAGAACGAGTAGAGAGAGAGAAACGAAGAGGATAGCAAGGATTTTGAGAAGATAGCTTGTTGATCGCAATTCTTCGGTGGAGGTAGGTTATGGTTTTTACACTATTCGTAGTAAACTCTTAATAGCGAATGATATGTGTTGGACAGTATTATAGAGTCTTCTTTATGCTTAATTGTGTGTATGCATGATGTGATTTTATATATATGATTGTGATGAAACAAGCATGATGAAGCTATTGAATCCCAAATCTTGATATAACCCTAATCTCTTATTAATGATGATGCCTTGGTATAAAAGAAGGCTTGATGAACTAAAGTGATGAGATGATGACGCCTTGGTATAAAAGAGGGCTTGATGAATTAATAGAACGAGATTAGGGGATCGGAGTGTCACGTACCGACACATAGAATTAGTGGGACGGGTGTCACAAACCAACACGTAGATGTAGGGGATCGGAGTGTCACGTACCGACACATAGAATTAGTGGGACGGGTGTCACGAACCGACACGTAGATGTAGGGGATCAGAGTGTCACGTACCGACATATAGAATTAGTGGGACGGGTGTCACGAACCGACACGTAGATGTAGGGGATCGGAGTGTCACGTACCGACACATAAAATTAGTGGGACGGGTGTCACGAACCGACACGTAGATGTAGGGAATCAGAGTGTCACGTTCCGACACATAGTAGTAGGGGATCGGAGTGTCACGTACCGACACAAGAGGAATAAAGATGATGAATCTTGACAGATGATAATATACTCAATCTAAAGAACATGTATCCCAAACGAGTATGGTATGGAGGCTTGAGTCCTCATAGATATGATCGGTGATATTATAAATGATGTTTTGTACTTGTTGCTATCACATGTTAAGAATATTAGTTGATTTTATGATATTATCTGAGATATATTGCTTTCTATTTTGAGTTGGCCGATGATATCTACTCAGTACTTGTGGTTGTACTGACCCCCTACTTTTATGTTTTCTTTTTGTATATTGTGGTATGCAGCAAACGTGCCGTCATCTTCGACTCAACAGTAGTTCAAGCCGGTCTTCGTCACACCGGATCTTCAGGGTGAGCTAATGTTTCTAGCTTGGACTGGATCTCCTTCCTCATGTCTTGATGCCTTGAAGTTCCGGCATAGACTAGCTTTTATTTGTTTTAGCTTCTTAGAATACTCTTAGTTTAGTAAATTGATCATAGATGTTCTTGTGGTGATGACTTCCAGATTTTGGGGAATTAATAGATGTTGAATTTTAGAAGTTATTGAATTGTCTTTTATTTATGAGTTTAAGTCTTCCGCATTGCTTTATGTTGATATTAAATTGAAATGATAAGGTTTAGATTGGTTGGTTCGCTCACATAGGAGGGTAAATGTGGGTGCCAGTATCGGCTCGGTTTTGGGTCGTGACAATATTTGTCTAAGCAATGACAATTCATAGGCCTTTTATACTTTTTGAATTCGTTCCTTCAAACGCATCATAATTGTTTTGAAAAATCTAAAGTTAGAAGTGGAAATGCAATTGGTACTGCACAAATGCGGATCAACATTCCGCCAATCCAGGAAGAGTCAAGGAGCGGAAGCTAAAAGGAAAACACACACTTAAATAATAAAGTATTTCCTTTAGAAGGTTTCATTTATAGAATACAATCTTGTGTAATTATGTACCATTATCTTCTTCTCATTTAGGGAGAATAACATAGAGAATTGGAGTAGAGGAATTTTATTGAGTATTACATTGAGTATTGTAGTTAAGAACCTTTCTTATAGAGGAAGAAATCTCAGATTTTCATCACTCCAAGCATAGATTTCAGATTTTGTTAATCAACTTATATTGAAATGGAGATTTTCTTTACCAAGGTATTGTCTCTATTTCTTCTTTTATGAGGAGCGAAATCCTTAGTTGTGTGTGTGTGTGCGAGATAAGGGTGTAAAACCCCAAAAAAATATTGATAGGTTCTAAAATTGATTGTATCACATGAATATGTTGTTTTCTTGAAATTTTAATCCAAATATCAGTGGGTGCAAACATTTTTGAGCTCTATAACACCGTTTTGGCTTGAGAAAACAAAATGAAGTTGGGTAAGACTCAATAATGAGAACTTGTGGAAATTACTCTATTAAATTGAGCGAAGAATGGGATAATCAAAGTATTTTCTCATGTAATAATATGAGCTAGTGATAGTTTATCTATTCAAGAAATGTTTGGGTTTTTTGGGTAAAGGTCGTGTAGATCGAGAGAATCCTAGGGGTATATGTTTCATACCTAATGTAGTCTAGACAAAACATTATTCATATATCAATCGATTTGGTTACGATTAATCTTTGTCTGTTTGAGCTGAAACCCATATCATAAGGCACAGACCCATGGTCTTTCCCAAACTTGATAGATCATATTTGTATTGATTCTGTAATTTGTTACTTGATATAGACAAATTTTAGTTTTCCTAAAAACCCCCATTTTACATATATGTGTGTTGAGAATTTATTATGATGTCTTCTTTTGAATTATGAAATCAATTGAGAGTGATACCATATTCCAATTCTTTTGGCTCAACCAAAAAGTTGGGTGTTATTTTTGCAAACAATCACTGATGCTCTAAAAAATGAGAGATAGTTAAGCATCATCATTCTCTATAATGTGTGATAATAACGTCCTTTCAGCCGCTACAAAAATAATAGTATCATCTGCATAAGTAAGATATTTAAGTTGTCACTCCACTTAGGTAGCTCAGAAAATTAGTTTTTTATTTGATTAAGGCCTAATGAGCATTTCTGCTGCAATGATGAATAGAAGGGGGGGGGGATAAAGGGTTATCCTGCTTCACCCTTTTTGTGGAATGAAAAAAAAAACCTCGACCCTCACCATTGATGATAATAAAATACCAATCATCAACAATAATTCACCTAATCATATCAACCACAACGATATCAAAACCCATCCATTAAAGCACTTCCACCAAGAATCTATAATTCACCCTATTATATGTTTTAACTATATCTAGCTTAATTATAAAATTACTTGGATTACCTCTTTTACTAATATGCGTAGTAATTTCTTGATCCAATCACACATTTTTAGATATGTTTCTGAAATGACACTTCTTGAATCACCGAATATTCATATTTTCCATTATACCAACCAAATCCATTCGAAAGGTTATAAATCAACAAAAATTTCTATTCTTCAACTTATTATGAAAAATCACTCCATGTAATTACCCTTCATTACTAATGTAAATCTTATTAATAATATACTATATTCTTCGTTATTCTTATACACTATACTAAACTACTTTGATGACATAGTAAGTAATTTAAGTCATAATCTTAGTTGACCAAGTCAATATCACTTTTTTTTTTAAATTTTAATTCACAAGTTGGATTATATCAATTTAAATTCTCTGGGGCAACTTATGTATTTTTTTAAACTTAGGTAGGGAAATAATAATTAAAACAGAACTTAGGTGGTGGAAGTGTAATTTGCAGAAGAAATTGAATTTTCCATAGTGGACTCCGAAGAAGTACTAAGTCCATTTTTAGAAAAGCCAGTTTTCCTATCCCAAAGCTGTGCGGAGAAGAGCAACATCGTGCACAATCTTCATATCCAATTTTCAATTTCACAATAAAATTGGAAATCAACAACATAATAAAGTTATCTTCATTAGTCTCTGTTCTCTCTGGTGATCAATCTACATTGGTAAACATCACATTTTGTAGAGCCCTAATTGGAAAAACCAGAGTTCAAAACTGAAAAAATGTCGTGGTTTCAATTGTCCATGAGCAAAGCCGTGAATGTTGGGAACAAGAACAACCTCACGCGCACTGTCAAGAACTACGCCGACTCCGTCGTTCAACAAGCTAGTCAAGCTGTCGCAGAGGGCGCCAAACTCCTCCAAGATCATACTGTAATTTCTCCACTATCCTATTTTGTTTCTTTACAGCCAACACTACATATTATTAATACTTTTGTGTTAATGTATTAAGATTATACAACACAATTAGGTGACAATTGGTTGTCTTTCAATGGGTTTATGAAAATAAGCATAGTACATTGTTTGGTTGCTTTTTAAGGAGATTAATTTTGGCATACAGTCTAATATAGCTCATACAATGTTTTGTTAGCTTTACCATAGTAAATTAATGAGGAATCTATGCATATTTTCAGTGGGGTAAAATATGGAATAAGAATAGGTGCATTATATAATACCTGGATTTAATACACTGAAATGACAAAACTAAACCTCTTAAACTTAACAAACATTTTATTTTGCTAATGTATTTATATGCATTGTATAATAATATGATAACCAAACCAAATATGCAACAAGATATAATTCACATTACAATCCTTGCATTGCAAATCAGTGCAAAACAATCCTTATATTACTTTACTAAACCATTCATAAGTAATCCTTATATATAATTCATGTATTACTAAGTGTTGTATAACTTGTATCTAAACGAAACGACCTTTAACTAATTTTAAAATGTAGTTTCTAGTCAGGTATACAACTTTCTTTAATTTTTTCACTCAATGGTGTGTGTACTCATGTCCCTGATATCGGATTTTGATTATTTGTTTTACACATTTTGTGAATCAAATATTTGGAGAATTCCACTAAGAATAATATTTTGAGAAGTTTTTTTTTATATACTTGGGGCTTTCTTTTAATTCTTTTAAATAAGCTTCGAACTATATTTGAGCAACTAATCAAGTTTTTACCGAAGTAATTAAGGCCAAATAATTAAAAAATGGACTTCAGGTCTAACATAACTCCAAAATGTAGCTTATGAAGTTATGATTGTCCAAAACTATATGAGGAGACCCGTTCTAAAGTTATCCATCGATGTGGTATCTAATGACCCCACATTCCTATGACCTGGATAATTGGAGCGTGAACAACATTACATAGGGGCTCAACATCAAGTAAACCAAAAAATCGAATGAAGTTGAGCTCTAAAAACATGACATAAAATAGACATTCCGCCTAACTCAACACCAAAAGATAGATCATGAGGTGAGGATTGCTCGATATCATATAAGGAGACCCATTTTTATATCTTCAACTGTTGTAGGATCTACAACAAGGGGAATCCAATAGAGTTAAATAAAAAACAATACATTTCACTTTTAAGCACCATTTAGAATGTCATGTTGTCCCCTTTCAACTCAGTCAATAGTTCTCCTTACCATCCTCCTCTTTTTTCATTCTCTTGAATAACTTCTTATGCAAAACACACTCAAACTAGGTACTCTTTCTTCGCAGTCTTCTTCGATCCTCCTTCTGAAAATTATCTGGAATAACTAATTTCAACTCACCCTTTTGCTTTATAATCATTTAGAGCCACATTTCTTTCTTTTTTTTAAAAAAATGAATTGGCAAACATAGTATTCTTCAGCAATAAGGATATGCTGGGGACCTTTAGAAAATCAGGAAAAAAACAAAGAGCAAATTACTTACAAGGATCCTAAGAATTCTAAGAGTTGATCAAAAAGTTGATCTGAATCCTCTAATCCTATCTTTTTACACCACAAAAATAGACACACAATGCAATTCCACTTAACCTTGTGAATGGAATTGGATATATCTTCAAAATTCCTACTATTCCTCTCCTTCCACACTATCCACCAAATGCAATGTGGAATCAATTTCCACTAGGTCTTTTGTCTCTTGATACCTCATCACCTGATCCAACAACTAAGTAAATCAGTTGTATGTTCGGGCATAGTCCATTTCACTTCTGAAAAGTTGGGAAACATGGACCATATTTGTGCTGTGAAAGTGCAATGTAAGAGTAGGTGACTGTTTTTTTCTCCTGTCTTCCCACATAAAGAGCACCACGAAATTATGATTTTTCCCCTCAAGACTTCATGTGTCAAGCATGCCTTTTGGTTAACCAGCCAAGTAAAACATTTAACTTTTATCGGTGTTGTAGTCCTCAAGATATTTTTCCATGAACTCTGGTATCTGCTACTTTGCAAGTTGCACTCCTTTTTATATGCCCTACCAACTGTGAAAATGCCATCCTTACTGTGTGAGAATCTAACATCATTGTCAGTATTGGTGCCTGCAAAATCCCCCACTTCCTCCAGCAATTTGGCTAATCTCTCTATTTTCCAGTCATTTAGAGGTCTTCTGAAATAGAGATTCTAACCTTGTACTGTCCAGCAATCACTGATCATTTCCTCAGAATTGGTGCACAAAATAAATAGTTCGTGAAACAAATCTTTTGTGGTGAATTGTTTGATCCATACATCCCACCAGAATCTAGTTCTCCTTCCATCCCCCACCTTGATATGTAAATTGGCTAGTAACTTGGCCCATAAGTTTCTAATAGCTATCCAAACCCCCACTCCATAGGTATCCGTGCTTATATTACTACACCAGAATCCATCCTCCGCATATTTACATTTAATCAAATCTTTCCTCAAAGTTTGCCTCTCCTCTGTGTATCTCCACAACCATTTCGTCAAAAGACTGTTGTTATGCTTCCTCAAATCTCTAATGCCCAAACCACCTTTATCTTTTCTATGCAAAATTGTCGCCCACTTGACCATATTGTATCTTTTGTTCTCTTTGCAGCCATGCCAAAGGAAATCTCTCCTAAGTTTGTCCAATTTCTTAACCACTTTTTCCGGTATAGTGAAAAGAGACATAACATATGTTGGGAGAGAATCTAGAACGGAGTTGATAAGAATGTGTCTACCACAAAAAAAAATGTATTGAGCCTTCCATCTAGCTAATCTCTTTTCAGTCTTCTCGACTATGTTGTCCCATTTCTTCAAATCTTTGTGTATATTACCTAAAGGCAAACCCAAATAAGTTGTGGGCAATTTCCCCACTCCGCATCCCAAAATGTTCACTAGACTTTGAATGTTTGTCACATCCTTAATAGGATATAAACTGCTCTTCTCCCAGATAACTTTCAACCCTGTACAAGCTTCAAAAAACAACAAAATTAATTTGATGAATCTAAATTGCTCCTCTTGTGGCTCACAAAAATCATGGTGTCATCTGCATAAAGAATATGACAAATCTCTTTAATATCACCATTGTCTCCACTAATTTGAAAACCTCTGATCCATCTATTTTGAGTATCAATCCTGATCATAATATCAAATCCCTCCATTACCAAGATAAATAAAAAGGGTGGAAGAGGATCACCCTGTCTAATTCCCTTTTCGGAAGAGGAAAACCCATTGGTTCTCCATTTACAAGAATGGAGAATCTCTCCGTGCTTATGCAAAATTTTATCCATGCCACCCATATTTCTCCAAAACCCATTTGTCTTAAGGTGTTTGGTAGGAAACACCAATTTACATGATCGTATGCTTTTTCAATGTCCAACTTGCACATTACCCCTAAACTATTTCCTTTCAATCTGGAGTCCACGCACTCACTCGCAATAACAGCTGCATCCATTGTTTGTCTTCCTTTAATAAATGTCATTTGGTTTTTGTTGACAAGCTTATTAATCACTCTTTCAGCCTTTCCTCCAGTAGTTTTGCTATCACCTTGTAAACTCAAGTGATCAGACTTATTGGTCTGAAGTCTTTAAGTTCAACGACACTAGCTTTCTTGGGGATGAGTGCTACAAAAGTAGCATTAAAACTCTTCTCAGTAATCTGTCTGGCATGGAATTCTTGAATAGCCTTTATAAAATTCTCTTTTAGGATCTCCCAAAAAGACAAGTAAAAGTACATGGGGAAACCATCAGGTCCAGGTTCTTTCTTCATAGCACAAAGCTTTAAGCAACCTAGGATCTCTTCCTCCTGGAAATGTGTCTATAGTTCTATGTGATCCTTCACAGTAATGGTTGTGATCCCTTGTAATTGTAGCTCAGGCCTCCACTCCTCTGATTCTGTGGACAAATTTTGGTAGTAACTTTTGATGGTCTCTTTAATGACAATGGGATCATTAGTATTGCATCTATCCACCAATAGAGACTCAATGGAGTTATATCTCTTATGAGAAGTAGCTACTCTGTGAAAAAACTTAGTATTTTTATCCCCATTCTTAGCCACTGGATTCTTGATCTTTGCCTCCATCTTATTTCTTCACTCTTAGCTACTTGCTCATACGTGACAGCCAAATTTGTTTTTTGTTGTATCTCCTCCTCTGTGAGCATTCTTTGTTCCTTTACAACTTCCCATTTGGCCAGCTCCTCCATAATCTCCTCCTTTTGTGCTTTACAATTTTTCCTATTATTCTTACTCCATTCCTTCATCTTTCCTTTCTAAAGTTTCATCTTTTCTGCCAAAACAAAACCAGGGATTCTACTTATTAAAAAAGATTGCCACCATAATTTCAACTCTTCCTTGAATCCTTCCACTCTCATCCACCAATTTTCGAATTTGAAGTAGGACTTCTTGAAATTCAGATTCCCACATGTTAGTAGAATTGGGTTGTGGTCACAACCCAACTTTGGCATTATGGATTGCTTGATAAAAGTGAACTGCTCCTCCCATTGTGAGCTATAGAGAAATCTATCAATTCTGGAAGCTGTTTGGTGCCCTTCCCCTCTTCTCCAAGTGTAAGACCCTCCAAATAAAGGAGGGTCTACTAATTCTAATTCCCCAATGCTTTCAGAAAATTCACTCATAGCACCATTAATCCTAGAGAAATTTGATCTTTCTATCGGGTATTTAATAACATTTAAGTCCCCCCCTACTACCCAAGGACCTTCACATAGACTTCTCATTGCACCCAACTCACCCCATAATTCTCTCCCCTTTATTTTATTACACTTAGCATAAACTGCTGTCAGAAACCGTGAATATTCTTGATTCTTGTTTGAAAATTTACAAGAGATGCATTGTGATACTACTTCTACCAGATCCCCCTCCCATATTCTTTTATCCCACATAATTAAAATACCTCCACTTGACCCTTGTGCCTCTACATGAAGTTCACTCAACCATATGTTGTTCCAAATGCTGTGAATTAAACCCTAATATTGTCCTTTAGTTTAGTCTCCAAAAGGATATAGACATTTGCCCCCCCATTGATTAATAAAGTTTCTAACTAAATCTCTCTTCCCATTATCGTTCAACCATCTTACATTCCAAGAAATTATTTTTACCATCATTGTTCCACAATTGATAATCTCCTCCCTCTACTCCTAGGCTCCCCCTCTTTGAATTTCATATTGAAAATGAGATTCTCGACTCTTTATTTACTGCTTGTTTGGTTGTGTTGCTATTATTTTCCCTGTATCTTTATTCCTCCCTTGTGGGTTTTTGCCCCATTCTACTTATTAGAGAGAAGAATTCTCTTTCATATCCCTCCGTACACACCCCAGATATTTGGCTTAATTTGACTAAAATTATGTGAAATTTCAATGTTGCTTGAGACTCAAAGCCCTCCTCAGATATAGTGTCATCAATTGCTAGGGGCCTGGGTTCGTGCAAGAACTCCATCGAATCTCCCAACAATTCCATCAACTCATCACCTTCAAAACTTTCCACCTCCATGCTTTATATTTCCTTACCCCCTGTCTTGTCATTCCTAGAGGAGTTCGTGATCTGCCTCGAGTCCTCTGGCATGCGTAAAAAATTTCCTCCCATGCGCATGCAGGCCTCAGTGTCACCAGCTATGGTTGAATGGTCAAGGGAATTGAAAGAAGAAGAGCCCCAAAAAGGTTGAAAATCAACAAAATGTTCAGTAAAATGTGTGGGCTTTTTAAGGACCAAAAGATTTTGAGTCTTCTTTTCATTTATCCATTCAGCAGACCCACTTAAAATAGGCCTTTCATCCATCAGATCCAAGTAGGACCCCTCTTCTCTTTCCACATGGTAAGTTTGAAAAGACTTTGCCTCATTCTTGTAACCATTGGTTTTAACATACGTCTCCTGTACTTTCTCCTTTCCTTTCCCATGTCTACTAGGTCTGCTATCATCAGAGACATAGTTGGCCTGCACATTTTATTTTTCTTTCCCATGTCTACTAGGTATGTCATCATTAGAGACATTGCAAGCCTCTGGTTTCTCCTCTAACTTGTTGTTCTCACCTTTCCGACTCCATCGCCGGTTTGAATGTCGCCGGAGCTTCACACCAGATCACTAGAGAGAAAATCAGCTTGCCATACGATAACTCGACCTTTGTCGGGATGTTCTCCTTGGTTCCTCAAACTCAGATTCTCACCCATCTCAGATGGTTTTTTATCTCTGTTTCTTCCTCGTTTTCCAACCATCCTCCACATGCATCTCCAAACTTCTTCATGACATCTTTATTCCAGAGGTTAAGGGGGAGACCAAGAGCCCTAATCCAAACCCAATCAAATCCTGTACTCTCATGGAAAGCACCTCTTGTTGGAGACTACCAATCTAGTTTCCTATTGGCTCCTTGCAGTCTCCAATCTCCCATGATAACATGCTCAGCAGCCTTCCTGGTTTGGAATTCAAAGAGAAATTTGAAGCCATTCAAATCATATACCAAAGTGTTAGGGGCACCTTTCCAGATCTGTTGCGCCCAAATCCTGACTTCATTTCGTGTGGGAGCCTCTTCCCCTCCGATGAATATGCCAACAAGACACCTACATAGCAGCTCATTGTCTTTCCAACTTGAAGACTGTAGTTGTGGCTTCTCGATATTCTTCCTAGACCATTTACTTTCTTGTAGAGCTTCTTTGTAACTTATCCTACCATTGAGGTTATTTTGTATCATATCCCTAGATGTAATAAATGCTCTCTGATTTTCTGATTTCCTGTTTATAAAGTTCTCCACTTTACATGCCAAAATCGACCAACCCTTATTAAATGTATTTTCTAGGATAATGATCACTACTATTTCCTGTCCATTTACAGAATAAAAAAAATGTATCAACCAAATTTGTTGAACTTTTGGGAGCAAAAATTATGGGTCGACACCAGCCTACATCTCCAGGACTTGAGAATATTACCTTTAAAATCAGATGCCTCCTTTAATCTCTTGCATATCCACATAAGTTCACCTTTGCATACCACCATTCTTCTGATTGACTTTTTCAAAACCTCCACCCAGTCGAACCAAGTGTCTAAAATGGTTTTTGATTTCGTGATATCATATGACTTCCCCCTGACTTGAAATATAGTCTATTCTCCATAACAATAACAGGAATGGAACTTCCAAAGAATGAATAAGAGAGAGAAAAAAGATAGAAGGAGAGGGGAGAGAAGAAAGGAAGAAAAAAAGTGGAAAGAAGAGTATAGAAGGGAAGGGAAGGATGGTTTCCGGCGAAGGTCTACCGGAATCAGGGAGACACTTTCCTAGTCATCCCCTAAGGGAGCCTCGATAAAAGTGACTGGGAGCCCTCTCTTGATTATAAGAGTAGAAAAGGACCAAAATTTCTTCTCCACAAATGACTTGATTGATGAGCCTAAATTGTGGTTGGTAATAGTTATGTGACTCCGCACGATGGAGCATCATGAGTCGCATGAGGATGAGGAATGGATGGGACGATGATTTTAAGTTTAAGGGGTTAATTAATAGAGGAAGAGAGTCAAATTTAGGCTCCTTAATCTAGGGGTCTTTCGGGGACATTTCTTTTTAAGGAGGAGGTAAGGTCACACTACCTTCCCAGACTCCACTGGGATTACACTGCTATGCTGTTATTTTTCTAGAAATTTGTGGAGGACAAACATTGGTTACCTAAATAAAGTGGAATGGTAAGTTTAATATAGTTATTACAATGAATGTTTTTGTGGAGGATTTGAGGATGACCGCGAGAAGGGGTAGTTGTTTGACTACTTTTTGCATAGGAAGCTATCTAAGAGTGAAGAAAGAGGGAGATAGTAAGAGGAGGGGTAGTTTAAGTTGAATGATAACACCATGGCATTAACAATGGCATTTTGAAGTTAAGGAATTATTGAGTGTTAAGGAAAGCTAGATAGCTAAGCTCAGTTATGCTCGAGCAAATAAAGAGGTGCGTCCATGTAATATGTAAGTTGCTTACTAGTATAACCATTGGTTTCTATTTTGGTTTTATTTTTTTCTTAAAACTTGAATTGTTTAATTTTGCTCAAGAATAGAGCTAAGTGTATCTAAAGAAATAGGCATAGTAATATTTGATGAATTGTCATTCATCAATTGTTCTACTTAACAAAAATGGAAAACAAAAAAGCCAAGTCCTGGTATTAGGGTGATGGGTTCACTCTCATATGAAAAACAATAAATCAAAGCTTGATTCTTGATTGGAAGTGTTTTTTTTTATAAAATACGGTGTAGATCCGTAATCTTCTACTCCTACTTGATATTGCATTTAATCCAAGAGTTATTTGTAAGGACTATTGAGTTATATGTAAATTTCATCTTGATGTTGTCAACATTAGAAGCAGTATAAATTAAATAGCTAGTGCTCCACCTACTACATGGTTTCCTACTGGTAAAACGTTGGACCAATAACCTGAGTGAACTAAGGTTCAAGTTGTAGAAGAGCTGGCACTAGGTTAACTCTTTCTATGTGTTTGTCTTGTTGCGTAGTCACCTAGTATTTATGCTAGTGGGAGGTAGAAATAACCTACTACACTAGTTCAATGTGTGCAAGTTGGCTTGACACTGCCATTATTGAAAAGAAAAATCATTTTAGCTAAAAGATAAACTCAACAATACAAATGAAATGAGTATTTCCTTTGAAGTAGTAACTCAGCTCCACAGTGGCAATAAGTTAGGAAAGACAACGGAAAAGAGCTTTTATTTTACATGGGTATAACAAATGCAGGTTAAATAAATACCTATGAAAATTATCTAAATTTAATTACAACTCAAAGAATAGAGAAATCTGATATAAGCAGACAACAAAAACAACATACCAGTGTAATCTACATAGTGGGGTTGGGAGGGTAGAATGTACACTGACCTTACCTCTACCTTAGGAGGGAGAGAGGCCGTTTCCAATACAGCCTCTGGTCAATGAAAAAACACTCCAGGAAAAGGCATAATAGAAGTACAATATACAATAGAATAGTATCGTAATAGTACTACCACAAAATACTACTACATACATACTACACCAAGTAATAGATAGTCACAGAAATCGACGAACAAGAAACTAGAAGAGTAGTTCTATGACTACTAGTAAGTGGAACAAGACAAATCACTCCTACATATTAACCTTCAATTATAATTTTAGTCTTCTACACCTTTCTATTTAAGGTCATGTTCTTGGTAAGCTGCACATTCACCATATTCTGATTAATCACCTCTTTCAGTACTTCTTAGATCTACCTCTACCTATTGTGAATCCATTATGCAAACCACTCTGCATCCCAATATATTTGCTAGTTGTTGCTTTTTTGGATATGATGGACCTTAATACGAGAAAGATACTACGTTTTCCCCAGATTACTTTAACCCTAAAACTGGTTCAAACAAAACCAAAATCACTGTAATGTAGCTAATCCGTTTTGTTGTCGTTTCACAAAAGATGATAGTGTCATCCACATAAAGCATATGACACACTTCTTTTTATTTCCCCCACTCTATCTCTGATTTGAAAGCCTCGAATCCATTTGTTTGGTGTTGAAATCCTTATCTATTGCAAAAATGAATTAGAAAGGGTAGAGAGGATCACCCTGTCTCAACCCTCTTTCTGATTTAAAAAATCCCACGGGTTCTCATTCACAAGGAAAGAAAACTTGATTGTTTTTAGACATACCTCAATTCACTTTATCCATTTGCTACTAAATCCCATTTGTTTGAGAGTATTCAGAAGGAAAGACCATTTCACGTGGTCATAGGTTTTTTGAATATTCAATTGACTAGCATTCTTGAGTAAATTCATTCACTAGCAATTAATGTTGCATCCATGCTTTGCCTCCTCTTTACAAAAGCCATTTGATGTTTGTTGATCAATTTCGACACCGTCATTTTCAGTCTTTCAACCAACAATCTAGCAATGATCTTGTAGACTCCCCACCGGGCTGATTGGCCTAAAATCCTTCAACTCTGACGCTCCAGATTTTTTGGGATCAAAACAATAAAAGTTGCGTTAAAGCTCTTCTAAAAAATGCGATTAGAATGGAAAATGTTGATGTTTTCCTTCAATAAAACCCAAAAAGTATAGAAGAACACCATTGGATAGCCATCAGAACCCGGGGCTTTCTCCATGCACACAAGTTCAAACATTCCCTTATATCTACTTCCTCAAAAGGTATCTGTAGCCATACTTTTTCTTCTTCAATGATCATTGTAGCCTCCTGCAGTCTCAACTCTGGTCTCCATTGTTCTGCCTCCTTGTATAGGTTTTTATAGAAACTATGCACGACCTTTTTAATCACAACTTGATCCTTAGTAACAGCTCCATCCACTTCCAATTGGTCTATATAGTTGAATCTTTTCTGAGAGGTTGCAATTCTGTGAAAAATTGTGTGTTCTTGTCATCTTGTTTTAGCCATTGGATTCTTGATCTTTGCTTCCATGATAATTTTTCCTTCCCATATCTTCAAATTCCATGCCCAGATGTGTCTTCTGTAGCGGTTCATCATCTGTAAGGGGCCTTTGTTCTTGCATTGTTTCCCAATTAAAAATTTGATTGAGAAGATCTTCTTTCGTTTCCAGTTCCATTTATTATGTTTGCTCCACTCCTTAAGCTTCACTTTGAACATTTTTAACTTTTCAGTCAAAATATAACTTGGTTTACCAGTCACACTAAATGACTCCCACCAATCTTTCACCTTTTCTTTGAAGCCACCTCCATTCACCATGTTTCAAATTTAAAATAACACTTTCTCCACCTTCATCTCCACAACACAATAGGATTATGATCTAAAGCAATTTTGGGAAGACTGCTTTGAATTGTTTGAGTAAAATTCTCTCCCCACTTTGCATAATACAGAAATCTATCAATTCATCTGATGCTCTCCCTTTCTCCAGGTGAAAGAGCCTCCACATAAAGGAGGATCAACAGTCTCAATTTCTTCAATGCAGGTGAGAATTCTGTCATACCACCGGACACCAGTTAATTTGTGACTATTTTTTCTCTCTGATGGATATCTAGTAACATTGAAGTCACCGCACATTACCCAAGGCCCATTCATGTTATACTCTAGATCTAACGTTTTTTCCATAGAACTCTCCTATTTATTATGTTGTAGTCTGCATATACTCCACTGAGATACCAACTTAAATCATAATTTATTCTTGAAAACTTTATAGATATGCTTTGGTTTCCATTCAGAAACAACTCCTAATCCTATAGTATTAAGATCCCCCCACTACTCCCTTGAGTCTCCTTCATTAACACCCCAATCCATCCGTTACTCCAAATGCTTTGTAATATGTTATGTATTGATCCCTCTAATTTTGTATCAACAAGAACTAGAAGATCAGCCTCCTATTTCTTTAATAATTTTTTCACTATCCTCATCTGTTCTCTCTATTTAATCCTCTCACATTCCAAGACAAAAGTTTTACTCTCTTTATTGTTTGAGAGTTAGAATTCTCCCACTGGATCTTGGCTCTACATCCTTGAAATTCACATCGAAGAATGAATTTCTGATTTCTTTTGGAACTATGTTGTTCTCCTTGTGACGTTCTAATTTTCCCCCGACCCATTACCCTTCCCTCTGATCAAGTTTCATAAATGGAGCATGTGCTTCCTTCCTACACCCCTTAAGATCAACTCCAAACTGTTGCTCAAATTTAAAATGTTCACTTGAACCCATTTAGTTGCATTTGCTTCCATATCTTCCTCTTGTGAACTGATGTCAATCTGGAGTGGAACTGGATCTGACTCCATGTACATGATTTCGTGTCTGAAAAATCTGTCTCCTCCTCTCTCTATTTTTGACTTTCGATAACCTCGTCAATTATCAAAATCTTCTCATGATTTTGTTTTCCTAAGTGATCCTTGCCTGCTTTCTTTTTCTGCAGAAGGTATTATTGTATTATAGTCCTGAAACCCGCTTTTTTCAGCCGACGCAAGACGACAAAAATAAAAAGTAAAAAGACTCTTACTTTATACATATGGCTGATATTCAGCCGACATAAAACAATAAAAACAAAATACATTATTCTAATTTACATTATTTCTTTCTTTCTTACTTTTTTTTTTATTCTAATAATACGTCAGGGATTACGTTATCTCCTTGGTTGCATTTTGAGCAAATATGGTCTGGATATTTGTGTCCCACTAGCTTGCAATATCTGATCAGCAATTCTTCGGATATGAATCCTTGCTTTATCGCTCTAGTTGTTGGCATAGCTTCTGGTTTTAACAGGGACAAAATCCAATTTTGGGGTGGAAGCGTAAAGAGAGAAGAGAGTAGTAGAAGAGGTATATGGATGAAGGTGTGTTTATTAATGAAGCCAAAATGCCTCTTTTATAGACATAAATTACACCGTCATACTATTTACTTTACATAATTGGCCGACAAACTTTTTACATGATTGGCCGACACACTATTTACTTTACGACTTTGTACATTTGGCTTTTTTCAGCCGACGCAAGACGATAAAAATAAAAAGTAAAAAGACTCTTACTTTATACATATGGCTGATATTCAGCCGACATAAAACGATAAAAACAAAATACATTATTCTAATTTACATTATTTCTTTCTTTCTTACTTTTTTTTTTATTTTTTTTTTATTCTAATAATACGTCAGAGATTACGTTATCTCCTTGGTTGCATTTTGAGCAAATATGGTCTGGATATTTGTGTCCCACTAGCTTGCAATATCTGATCAGCAATTCTTCGGATATGAATCCTTGCTTTATCGCTCTAGTTGTTGGCATAGCTTCTGGTTTTAACAGGGACAAAATCCATTTCTGGACTTCTTCCATATCTGCTTGTCTTATCTCTCGTGAATTGGCATATATCATTAAATGATCTCTTGAATAGTAGCTCCATATAGCATTTCCTTGTAGGTAGTTGTTGGCTAATTCTTGTATGATAGTTGATAGCCCAATTATCCTTTTGTTAGCATAAAAGCTGGGTATCTCAACTCTTGGTATCTCTGGTTGTTGCCCTATGTCCTCCGGTATTATCATTTCTCGTGTCAATCCAATTTTTACTATCTGGATTATTGGTTTTATCTCGTTATAAAGTATCTCAGCTGGTGCCGTATAGAATTTTATGAAAAATAAATTTCCTTTTGTAATTCTTTTGTATATCAAAAAAGCTTTGTGGATCTCCGGGATTCCACTTATCTCTGTACCATCATATGTATATACAGTATTAAGTAATCCATAGCTGTAACAGGTTTTAACTAAGTTTGGGTTGGTTTTAGGTTGTGCAATTAACTTGTTGTAGCCTTGTAATTTTTGGGTTAAATAATCCTGGGTTTCTTCTGTAGTTGTAGTAGATTTGGGTTTGAGATTTAAAAAGGTCTGAATTTTGTATATATTTTCAATATAGGTTTGGGATATATGGTTATATATTTTCTTTTCCTTGTGTAGGCTGGCTGCATATGTAGATGTTTGTGGTGCTGGGGTTTCTACTATCTGTGCTTTTGGAATAAATGGTTTTGTAAATAAGCTGTTTAGGTTTGTATTTTTTGTTTTTTCCATAGCTGTTGTACTTGTACCTGCAACATTAGTAATATTAATGTTATGGGTTTTAAGGAGTTTCCCACCATCTCCTTCTATCTCTGGCTTTTTTCCATCTGCCGCACGACGTAGCTCCGCATGTTTTTGGTCATGCTGCTGACCGTTAGTTTTCAGCTCCTTTAATTCTATTTCCATTTTTTCTACCTTTTGGCATAGATTTGTCATCATTGCCAGTAGATCTTTCATCATATCTTTCTCTTGAGAGGTAGTCTGCAATTAGATTTTCGTCAGTTTTTATAACTTCAATTGTAAATGTAAAATTTAATATGTTTAATATCAATCTACTTATTTCTTTTGTTGTAACTGAATCATCTATCTTTTTGGTTATCCACCATTTTACCTGTGTATTATCTGTTCTTACAATAAATTTATTGTAAACTATGTATGGTTCAAATGCTAATAAACATTTATATAATGCAAATAATTCTTTTCTATTTATTTCCCATTTTGTCTGTGCATCAGTATATGTACCTGAGTAATATCTACAATGGTGTTCTATTTTTTCTTTGTTATATTTATATTTTAGTACTCCTCCATAACTGTGATCGCTTGAATCTGTTTCGACTATGTATATGAATGCCTTACTTTCATCAGGAAAATATAGTTTTGGTAATTTTTTGCATAATTTTTTGATATTTTTTATATGTTCTTTATCTTTATCGTCAAAGTAATATTCAACATCTTTTTTAAGTTTTTTATATAGTGGTTTTAAATGTTCTGCTAGTTTTGGTATGTATTCTCTTACTTGATTTACTAATCCTAAAAATGATTGTAACTTCTTTTTTGTATCTATATTTTCATCAAGTGTGATTATTTTTTGTACTATATGGGTTTGCATTTTTATCTATTTGTATTCCTAAAAATTCTATCTGTGGTTTCATTATTTCTGCTTTACTTTTACTTAAGATAATACCTGAATTTTTTATTATATGTATAAATTTTTCTAATAATCTTATTTGTTCTTCTTGTGTTTTGGAATATAATAGTATATCATCTATGTATACGATGCAATTTTCTAATTGGTTAAAGTAGTTATCCATAAAGTGTTGATATCTACCTGGTGCATTTTTATTCCTGATAATTTCCAATATAGTACTAATGATTTATCTATATTTGTATCTTTTAATGATACCGTATAGTTAGCACTTATTATAAATTTAAATTTTTGATATATTAAATTTCCTTTAACTGCACTAATTACACTTTTCTCTATAGGGTGTATTATTCTGTCATCTGCTAAATATATTTCAATGGGTGTATCTATTCCTTCTCTGAAACATGCTTTTATTAGTATTTTTGTTGCTCCTAAGTGTACATATTTTATAGGTGCTTTACTTTTTATACTTTGTATTTCTTTATTTATTACTCGTTTGTTTATTATGGGTATGTATGCTCTTCCATTTGCATATTTACAATCAATAACATGTCTCTTTGACTAACTACATAATATTCTTCTTTTTGTATTTTAAACCAGCTTTTTATTTTAGGTATGTCTAATATTTTTTCAACACTTAAATCTAATTCTTTTCCTTTTATCTGTTCAAAAATTGTATTATCAAATATTATCTTTTGGTGTGACATTTCTTCATTTTCATTATTTTCTTCAGTTATTATTTTTATTTCATTTTCAGACATTATATTTCTTCGTATATTTCATCATTATCTGAGTTAATTTCTTCTTCATTTTCTATATCTGACACTTCATATATGCTATCATTTTCATTTAATTCATAATCTATATATTCTATTTGCATATATTTTTCATCATCTATGATTAGTTCTGCTATTTGTTTCTTTTTTATATTTTTTGGTAATTTACAATTTTTAGCTATATGTCCTATTTTTCCACAATTGTAACATGTACATTGAGATATCTTTCTTTTTGGTTTATAAGGTCTTTTTGTTTTGTAATTCTTTATATAATATCTTCTTCTTGGTTGTTTATATTTATATTTAATTCTATTTTTCGTATAGTTTTTACCCAATATTGTAAATATTCGTAATTTATCATTAGTCTGTTTCTACATCATCATATAAATCATACATATCATAATAAAGTTCATCCTGTATACTTTGTATAGTTAATTGAGTCCAACCTTGGGTTGTTATTTCTATTATCTCGTATGTTACTAATTTATCATAAATTTCTCTTTTTATATCAGTATTAAGATTTTTTAATATATAAAGTAATAATATCTTATATTCATCATCATCATCAATTAGATAGGTAGTCATCTTATTCATTTTTGCTAAAAGTTTTATTCCTTCCAACCTCTTAATAGATTATACTTACTTATTATGTAATAATAATGATTTAATAATCATCTCGTCTAGTCACTACTAATCATACTATTTACCTTACATAATTGGCCGACAAACTTTTTACATGATTGGCCGACACACTATTTACTTTACGACTTTGTACATTTGGCTTTTTTCAGCCGACGCAAGACGACAAAAATAAAAAGTAAAAAGACTCTTACTTTATACATATGGCTGATATTCAGCCGACATAAAACGATAAAAACAAAATACATTATTCTAATTTACATTATTTCTTTCTTTCTTACTTTTTTTTTTTATTCTAATAATACGTCAGGGATTACGTTATCTCCTTGGTTGCATTTTGAGCAAATATGGTCTGGATATTTTTGTCCCACTAGCTTGCAATATCTGATCAGCAATTCTTCGGATATGAATCCTTGCTTTATCGCTCTAGTTGTTGGCATAGCTTCTGGTTTTAACAGGGACAAAATCCATTTCTGGACTTCTTCCATATCTGCTTGTCTTATCTCTCGTGAATTGGCATATATCATTAAATGATCTCTTGAATAGTAGCTCCATATAGCATTTCCTTGTAGGTAGTTGTTGGCTAATTCTTGTATGATAGTTGATAGCCCAATTATCCTTTTGTTAGCATAAAAGCTGGGTATCTCAACTCTTGGTATCTCTGGTTGTTGCCCTATGTCCTCCGGTATTATCATTTCTCGTGTCAATCCAATTTTTACTATCTGGATTATTGGTTTTATCTCGTTATAAAGTATCTCAGCTGGTGCCGTATAGAATTTTATGAAAAATAAATTTCCTTTTGTAATTCTTTTGTATATCAAAAAAGCTTTGTGGATCTCCGGGATTCCACTTATCTCTGTACCATCATATGTATATACAGTATTAAGTAATCCATAGCTGTAACAGGTTTTAACTAAGTTTGGGTTGGTTTTAGGTTGTGCAATTAACTTGTTGTAGCCTTGTAATTTTTGGGTTAAATAATCCTGGGTTTCTTCTGTAGTTGTAGTAGATTTGGGTTTGAGATTTAAAAAGGTCTGAATTTTGTATATATTTTCAATATAGGTTTGGGATATATGGTTATATATTTTTTTCCTTGTGTAGGCTGGCTGCATATGTAGATGTTTGTGGTGCTGGGGTTTCTACTATCTGTGCTTTTGGAATAAATGGTTTTGTAAATAAGCTGTTTAGGTTTGTATTTTTTGTTTTTCCATAGCTGTTGTACTTGTACCTGCAACATTAGTAATATTAATGTTATGGGTTTTAAGGAGTTTCCCACCATCTCCTTCTATCTCTGGCTTTTTTCCATCTGCCGCACGACGTAGCTCCGCATGTTTTTGATCATGCTGCTGACCGTTAGTTTTCAGCTCCTTTAATTCTATTTCCATTTTTTCTACCTTTTGGCATAGATTTGTCATCATTGCCAGTAGATCTTTCATCATATCTTTCTCTTGAGAGGTAGTCTGCAATTAGATTTTCGTCAGTTTTTATAACTTCAATTGTAAATGTAAAATTTAATATGTTTAATATCAATCTTCTTATTTCCTTTGTTGTAACTGAATCATCTATCTTTTTGGTTATCCACCATTTTACCTGTGTATTATCTGTTCTTACAATAAATTTATTGTAAACTATGTATGGTTCAAATGCTAATAAACATTTATATAATGCAAATAATTCTTTTCTATTTATTTCCCATTTTGTCTGTGCATCAGTATATGTACCTGAGTAATATCTACAATGGTGTTCTATTTTTTCTTTGTTATATTTATATTTTAGTACTCCTCCATAACTGTGATCGCTTGAATCTGTTTCGACTATGTATATGAATGCCTTACTTTCATCAGTAAAATATAGTTTTGGTAATTTTTTGCATAATTTTTTGATATTTTTTATATGTTCTTTATCTTTATCGTCAAAATAATATTCAACATCTTTTTTAAGTTTTTTATATAGTGGTTTTAAATGTTCTGCTAGTTTTGGTATGTATTCTCTTACTTGATTTACTAATCCTAAAAATGATTGTAACTTCTTTTTTGCATCTATATTTTCATCAAGTGTGATTATTTTTTGTACTATATGGGTTTGCATTTTTATTCCATTTTTATCTATTTGTATTCCTAAAAATTCTATCTGTGGTTTCATTATTTCTGCTTTACTTTTACTTAAGCTAATACCTGAATTTTTTATTATATGTATAAATTTTTCTAATAATCTTATATGTTCTTCTTGTGTTTTGGAATATAATAGTATATCATCTATGTATACGATGCAATTTTCTAATTGGTTAAAGTAGTTATCCATAAAGTGTTGATATCTACCTGGTGCATTTTTATATCCGAAAGGTAGTACATTCCATTCATAGAAACCTTGCGGTACTGTGAATGCTGTTAATTGTTTAGATTCTTCTTCTAACTTTAAATGATAAAATCCTGATTTACAGTCAAATTTGCTGAAATAGTTATATCCTTGTATCTGTCTTATTTTTAGTATTTTATTAGGTATTGGGTAGTTATATGTTTTAGTTTTGGCGTTTAAATTTCTGTAATCTATAACCATTCTACTTTTACCTCTTTTTTGTTCACTGTGTTTTATAACTATAAATGCCGGGCTTGTATGCTTGCTATTACTTTCTTGTATATAATTTCTTTCTAATAATTCATTTATGTGTATTTTAAATTCTTGTAAGTCATCAAAATTGTATTTTAATGGTTTTTGTGTTATTATACTATTTTCATCTATTAGTTCAATTTTTACTTTTGTTTTATGTTTCTCCCATCCTTGTAATGGGTCATCGTTGTATAATCGTTCTAATTGTTCATTAATTATTTTGACTTTGTCTATATTGAATATAATAATTTCTAATTGTGTTTCTTGTTCTTTATCTATATTTTTCATTTCTTGGTTTATTTTTTCACTGCCTTTTATCCATTCCATAGCTTTTCTTTGTTTATTTTTTACTCTTTTTGCTCCTATTCTGTTTCCACAAGGTGTAGTAAACCACCAATGTGTTTTTGTTATTATATGTGGGTAAAATCTATCTAAAAACGGCATTCCTAGTAACATATCTTTTGTTGTAAATTCGAAATTATAAATTTCTTCTATTGTTAATATTTTATCCCAAATTTGTATCTTTATATTTTTTGCTTTATATTTTATCATACTTCCTTCATTATTAAATCCTGTTACTACCATGGGTGTTTTTAATTTTTCCCATTTATCTTCTGGTAAACAATTATATTTACATATGTTTGCTTCTGCTCCTGTATCTATCATAGGGGTATAGTATCTGTTGTGATATCCTTCTATGATAATTTTTGCAAGTATATATATTTTCATTATTCATCTTGTTCTTTTTATAATTATCTTTTTATTTTGACAAGTTATTGTCAATTGTTCATTTTCTATATTATATGGTTTAACTTTTTCTAACCATTTTATTCCTAACGTAATATTATAGTTTCCTTGGTATATTTTAAATTGTATTTTTAATGGTATTCCACCTATAATTATTTCTTTCTCTGTTGTTTCTTCACTTGTAGTCATTATTTCACTAGGTAATCCAGGGCATGTATGTCCTGTTCTTATTATTTCTTCTTCTAATACTAGTTCTCTTGTTATATAATTTTCTTCTTGTCCTGTGTTTATTAAGATTTTATATCTTCTTTGATCCATTACTCCTGTTATAAAATAATGATTTGGTGTTTCTTCTTCTTCTAGTAATTCTTGTGGTATTTCATATTTTCTCTTAGATGTACTTATTCTTGATGAGGTAGTTCTCGTTATTGTATTTGGTATGCTTGTGCTTGGTATACTAGAGGTACTTAATCTTTCTTTCACTATTTCTAAATCTTCTTCATTGTCAATTTCTTTGTAACTATAATCGTTATTATCTATTACTGTAATTATTCTTTCAAATGGATTTTCTATTTTTATTTTATCAATTTTGTTTTTTGCCATTATTTTATGTTTTGTTGTTAATATATATAAATTTTTACATCTTGCTGTGAACATTTTACTTCCTGGTGCTAGTTTTATTCCTGATAATTTCCAATATAGTACTAATGATTTATCTATATTTGTATCTTTTAATGATACCGTATAGTTAGCACTTATTATAAATTTAAATTTTTGATATATTAAATTTCCTTTAACTGCACTAATTACACTTTTCTCTATAGGGTGTATTATTCTGTCATCTGCTAAATATATTTCAATGGGTGTATCTATTCCTTCTCTGAAACATGCTTTTATTAGTATTTCTGTTGCTCCTAAGTGTATATATTTTATAGGTGCTTTACTTTTTATACTTTGTATTTCTTTATTTATTACTCATTTGTTTATTATGGGTATGTATGCTCTTCCATTTGCATATTTACAATCAATAACATGTTCTCTTTGACTAACTACATAATATTCTTCTTTTTGTATTTTAAACCAGCTTTTTATTTTAGGTATGTCTAATATTTTTTCAACACTTAAATCTAATTCTTTTCCTTTTATCTGTTCAAAAATTGTATTATCAAATATTATCTTTTGGTGTGACATTTCTTCATTTTCATTATTTTCTTCAGTTATTATTTTTATTTCATTTTCAGACATTATATTTCTTCGTATATTTCATCATTATCTGAGTTAATTTCTTCTTCATTTTCTATATCTGACACTTCATATATGCTATCATTTTCATTTAATTCATAATCTATATATTCTATTTGCATATATTTTTCATCATCTATGATTAGTTCTGCTATTTGTTTCTTTTTTATATTTTTTGGTAATTTACAATTTTTAGCTATATGTCCTATTTTTTCACAATTGTAACATGTACATTGAGATATCTTTCTTTTTGGGGTGGAAGCGTAAAGAGAGAAGAGAGTAGTAGAAGAGGTATATGGATGAAGGTGTGTTTATTAATGAAGCCAAAATGCCTCTTTTATAGACATAAATTACACCGTCATACTATTTACTTTACATAATTGGCCGACAAACTTTTTACATGATTGGCCGACACACTATTTACTTTACGACTTTGTACATTTGGCTTTTTTCAGCCGACGCAAGACGACAAAAATAAAAAGTAAAAAGACTCTTACTTTATACATATGGCTGATATTCAGCCGACATAAAACGATAAAAACAAAATACATTATTCTAATTTACATTATTTCTTTCTTTCTTACTTTTTTTTTTATTCTAATAATACGTCAGGGATTACGTTATCTCCTTGGTTGCATTTTGAGCAAATATGGTCTGGATATTTGTGTCCCACTAGCTTGCAATATCTGATCAGCAATTCTTCGGATATGAATCCTTGCTTTATCGCTCTAGTTGTTGGCATAGCTTCTGGTTTTAACAGGGACAAAATCCATTTCTGGACTTCTTCCATATCTGCTTGTCTTATCTCTCGTGAATTGGCATATATCATTAAATGATCTCTTGAATAGTAGCTCCATATAGCATTTCCTTGTAGGTAGTTGTTAGCTAATTCTTGTATGATAGTTGATAGCCCAATTATCCTTTTGTTAGCATAAAAGCTGGGTATCTCAACTCTTGGTATCTCTGGTTGTTGCCCTATGTCCTCCGGTATTATCATTTCTCGTGTCAATCCAATTTTTACTATCTGGATTATTGGTTTTATCTCGTTATAAAGTATCTCAGCTGGTGCCGTATAGAATTTTATGAAAAATAAATTTCCTTTTGTAATTCTTTTGTATATCAAAAAAGCTTTGTGGATCTCCGGGATTCCACTTATCTCTGTACCATCATATGTATATACAGTATTAAGTAATCCATAGCTGTAACAGGTTTTAACTAAGTTTGGGTTGGTTTTAGGTTGTGCAATTAACTTGTTGTAGCCTTGTAATTTTTGGGTTAAATAATCCTGGGTTTCTTCTGTAGTTGTAGTAGATTTGGGTTTGAGATTTAAAAAGGTCTGAATTTTGTATATATTTTCAATATAGGTTTGGGATATATGGTTATATATTTTCTTTTCCTTGTGTAGGCTGGCTGCATATGTAGATGTTTGTGGTGCTGGGGTTTCTACTATCTGTGCTTTTGGAATAAATGGTTTTGTAAATAAGCTGTTTAGGTTTGTATTTTTTGTTTTTTCCATAGCTGTTGTACTTGTACCTGCAACATTAGTAATATTAATGTTATGGGTTTTAAGGAGTTTCCCACCATCTCCTTCTATCTCTGGCTTTTTTCCATCTGCCGCACGACGTAGCTCCGCATGTTTTTGGTCATGCTGCTGACCGTTAGTTTTCAGCTCCTTTAATTCTATTTCCATTTTTTCTACCTTTTGGCATAGATTTGTCATCATTGCCAGTAGATCTTTCATCATATCTTTCTCTTGAGAGGTAGTCTGCAATTAGATTTTCGTCAGTTTTTATAACTTCAATTGTAAATGTAAAATTTAATATGTTTAATATCAATCTACTTATTTCCTTTGTTGTAACTGAATCATCTATCTTTTTGGTTATCCACCATTTTACCTGTGTATTATCTGTTCTTACAATAAATTTATTGTAAACTATGTATGGTTCAAATGCTAATAAACATTTATATAATGCAAATAATTCTTTTCTATTTATTTCCCATTTTGTCTGTGCATCAGTATATGTACCTGAGTAATATCTACAATGGTGTTCTATTTTTTCTTTGTTATATTTATATTTTAGTACTCCTCCATAACTGTGATCGCTTGAATCTGTTTCGACTATGTATATGAATGCCTTACTTTCATCAGGAAAATATAGTTTTGATAATTTTTTGCATAATTTTTTGATATTTTTTATATGTTCTTTATCTTTATCGTCAAAATAATATTCAACATCTTTTTTAAGTTTTTTATATAGTGGTTTTAAATGTTCTGCTAGTTTTGGTATGTATTCTCTTACTTGATTTACTAATCCTAAAAATGATTGTAACTTCTTTTTTGTATCTATATTTTCATCAAGTGTGATTATTTTTTGTACTATATGGGTTTGCATTTTTATCTATTTGTATTCCTAAAAATTCTATCTGTGGTTTCATTATTTCTGCTTTACTTTTACTTAAGATAATACCTGAATTTTTTATTATATGTATAAATTTTTCTAATAATCTTATATGTTAAGAAGATACAAGAAAATAGGAAATAATTTATATTTAATGTTGGAAAAAGAAACAGCAAAACTAGAAGATAGTTTAACAGCTATGGTAAGAATAACAAAAGAAAATGAAGAAATAGACAAATTAAAAGAAATAGAAAAAATAAAAATAGAAGCAAGGCAAGAAGTACAACAAATAGAAGAAATAAAAAATACAAAAATATATGAACTAGAAAGAGAATTGGATAGATTAAAATTGTTATATGAAAATAAACAAAAAGCAAAACAAATAGAAAAAGAACTAGAAAAAGAAAATGAATTAAAAAATGAAATAAATAAAATGGAACAAAAATTAAACGAAGATCTTGAATTAAACGAAGATCTTGAATTAAATGAAATAAATGATATAGATGAAAATGAAAATGACCAAGAATCAGAGATAAGTGATATAAGTGAAACATACACGAAAATGCTAGAACAAACAAACAAACTAAAAAAATTAGAAATAAACACAGGAGATACAAATAGACCCAGTACATCAGGAGTTAAACAAGATAATAGTCCTAGAAATAGTCCTAGAGCTAATCCAAGACAGACAGCACCAACTTATTACACAGAAAGTTACCAACAATCATATAGAGCTAATGCAATATGGAACAACAGGCTAAATAAAAAATGGATGCCAAAACCAACGAGTGAACAATATAATGAACTTTTGGAATACTACAAGAATTGTGAAGTTTTATATGTGGGCTTCCTGTTCTTGCATTTTTCTTCTGTATAACTAAAGAGTTTATCAGATGATTTTTTGCTTATGTCAAGGGAATAGGAACTTCAAAAGTTTCAAACAGATGGTCAAGATATTGGAAGAAGCTTATGTCTCTTGTAGGGGACCAGAGAGAATTTTATTGATGAAAAGGTGGTTAGCTGTACTTAAAGAAATTGAAAAGAAGACTGAGGTTTCTGCTGAAGATAAGGAAAAGATCAATGAGCAGCAATATTCTTCTGAAGAAATAAAGGAGAATCCAAGAAAAAAATCTCTGGTGAGTAAATTAATCTTCGAAGCTCTTTCACTTTTATCTTTTCTGTTTTGTGATGAAGCAGGACTTGGAATTTCTCTCTCTAGAAATAACTGTACCAATTTGGTCTTCATGTAAGAAGGAAATCTGAATATTCTAGAATTAGTTTGTTCTTCAGTTTGGGACTTGTATGTGCATTAAGTAGGCGTTTGGTCATGCGATATCATATCACGATATGGTATCGTGAGATGGAATATGCTTTTGGAAATGCAATTATGAACAAATTCCATATCAGGATTCCATATCATAAGATGTGATTCCATATTCTCCAACATGATATGGAATCATATGAAAATGTCATATCATGATTTGAGATTTTTTAATGCAAATATTGATTCACGAGTTTATATTTTGTTAGAACAACCCCACATTTATATCCACTAACCATTTATTTCACATGTGAATTAAATTTATAATTACATTATTACTTTTTAAAATTTATTACTCTCACTGACATAAAATTTATTATTCTCACCATATATAGTCACTTTAACTCGCATTTCACAATTGTTGAGTAATAAAATCTCGAAGAGCCCGTGAAAGGTGTTTCATTTTTACTCAAACATATTGATGAGAGGTGAAAGTTAGGTTGAAAGTTAGATTGAAACAATTACTTAAGTGGAGAATAAATAGCTTTGTAATAATTTATTATGCAATTTTACAATTTCTTGTTTATTTGATAAGATTCAATAAATAATTGGGGTTATTTTAATAGTTTGAAAACTTGTGGGAGTTTTATATTTAAGAAAAAAATATACAACACCGAAATTTCATATCGCATGTCCAAACAAAATTTCAATTTCATCTCATGATACCATATCATCATTTCATATCATGATATCATGTCGCATGGCCAAACAGGCCTAATTAAAATAATTGTATGCTTAAGTAGTTTTCCCATAGATTCATTGGTGTTGTTTATCTCATGGGATAATCTGTTCAGGAATTGTTTCATTGTGTCAACTAATCTCCTTTTTGATATGGTGTGTCTATTAGTCCTCTTTTGCCGGTTTAGGAATATCAAGGAGTGTCAGACATTCTTCAATCCTTTTATGTTGCTTTTGATTGCGAAATAACCAACTGGATCTTGTTTTGTTATTTATACTTCAAGGATGTCTTCATCAACTGATTTCAAACTAACCTTGCTGAAGCGTATTTTATCTGGAGTATGATTCTTATACCATCTACAATCCAGTAATATTTATTGCATCAAGTACGCAGACCATGAGGACCGACATCTCATATATTGATGAAAATGAGCATGTTTGATAAAGCTTCTTTGTCCACATTCCACAAGTGTCGTGTGGACGCAAATTTGAATGGATATCAGATCGTCTTTGGTTGTCTTACAATGCATATCACGTTCTGTTGGTTGTGATCTGTTTATTGTTTCTCTTTTTCTTATATGGTTTTAGTGAAAACCCATATGTTAATATTATACTACTTGTTGTGAAAACAATCATTCAATCTATATTCATACTGTTTTGATTGTGGTCACCCTGTCTCTCTTATTTAGTTAACATGTGGTTCTTGTACTTGTGTTGCTTAGATGGAGAGTAAACTCAATCACAATATTTTTTTTTCTGTTATGGGTATAGTTGTTTATTTATTGATTGAATTCTCATGATTCACCCTTCAGAAAGGTTTTTCACTCCGATTTACTTGTTTCACACAGTCAGCCTAACCCGTGTCCATTTTTATAGGTTCTCTATTATGATACGGAGATGGGTGGTGAGCCAATGAACTTCCATGATGTCTTTATCTACAGTCAAGCTTTGGAGGGCATATTAATATGTATGGTATGCAAACAATTTTTTTGGGTTCCAACTTGGTTTTGCCAAAAGAAGATCGTTCATGTTTAATTTCATTTATCAATTCTATATATGTCATCCTTTTTCCGAAGTGTGACGGGGAAGAGAAATAAAAGAAAAACATGGCTTAATTATTCTCTCAAGATATTGGGGTTTAAATAACCATGTATACATGTTGTAAAAGGAAGGAAAATCACTACATAATTACAATATGAGTAAATCAAGCAATATACTATATTTACTCTTATTCTAAGTACTCATGAGACCCTAACCCTGATACTTAAGGGGGTGCATACAAATCATATGTACCAAACTATCTACATATATAACTCATTCTAGGACAGGCAATGGACTTTGTGAATGTATCTATAGTTGATTATTTGGCCGCACAAACTTTGTGATGATGTCTCCGAAGATCTCCTTCTCTCTGACAAAATTACAATTGATCTCTATGTGACTGGTCCCTCTTGTTAAACACTCTATTTGACGCAATGTGGAGTGGAACCGCGATATCACACACAAGTTCCAGTTGTGTGATCTCTCCAAATTTTAATTTCTTTTGGTATATGTTTGATCCATCTTTTTAAATAATGAAAGTTTAGATATATACAACTGCTTTATTGTGGAATTTAGTTAAGTCTTTAGTTTTATCCTTCCAGATTGTGTAATGTCTGTGGTCTTTTCTTTTATGTATAATTTGG
The DNA here is from genome assembly GCA_027704765.1 of Solanum habrochaites. Classification (NCBI taxonomy): domain Eukaryota; kingdom Viridiplantae; phylum Streptophyta; class Magnoliopsida; order Solanales; family Solanaceae; genus Solanum; species Solanum habrochaites. Next base: position 93,346 of record JAKWJA010000910.1, read on the forward strand.
TCGATATCTAGCTCTCGAAATTGTTGATTAAAGAAAGTTAACGACAAATTTACTCTTTTCTGTTACTCAGATTCTTGAAGCGCCAAACTAAGAGGAAGTCTTTCTCCTTTTTGAATTGTTTGGGTAAGTTTAGTCAGTATCACAGGCCATGAGTGTGTCTTCAGTTAATTCTGGCTTATGTTGTATCTGTTGACTAGGCATGGAGTGTCAAGATATTAACTGTATGTATTTTACCTGCAGATTCTGTCTCACAAGAGGAAAAGAGGTGCACTATGTAATAGTCAGCAGTATCCAGGATCTGGCAAAAGTTTTCTCAAGCTACAATGATGAAGTATTGGTAAAGTCAAACAGTCCTTTCTATCTTTTAGCAATAGAAAGCCGTCTTGATTTTAAATAAAATTAATAGACAACTATAATTGAAACTCTATGTACTTTTGTTACTCTCTCTGACTGTGCTACTTTGATGCCACAATCATTTGATGAAGTGTTGGGCCTTCGTAAATGTTCAATATTTTTCACTACAGTACTATGTTTTGCTGAGGCTGAGACTTGTTGCGTGGTTCAATTGCAGACATCTTTTATCTAATAATTTTAAATTATATGGTGTTGGTTGGTTAGCTAAAATATAATCGAAGGCCATTTTATCCTAAAGGGTACTGCCATTATGCATTTTCTTTGATAACAAATTGTATCTCCTTAATAACATCTCAACCAGATTATAGTTCTGTGGATTAGTTCACCTTCTCTCCCTCGTGAACATGAGAAATCATGTAACTTAATTTGAATTCTTTTCCTTGGAGAATTTAGTGTGTAGAGTTTGCATGAGTCCGAGTCAAGAGTTATGTCTATCGAGGGGCTGCTACTTCTCCTTTAGAATTAAGGAAGCTAGAGCAAAGGTCCTTCAAAGAAATGCTAGAATGGCCAGTTCTAGAGTTGGGGAAACATACTGAAAAATTGAATCTGGAAAAGAACCTTGCTTCTCTATATCAAGCAAACATGTTCAAAGAAGGAAGAGTTTCTTCAGGTTTTGCCATCATCAAACTGTAAATCTCTTTTTGAAAGAACTTCAAGATTTTGTTGCTATATCTTTCCAACCTTCATCCTGATTGATTTCAAGAATGATCAGTTAAGACCTTTAATTTCCTGGTGTTGGTTAAATACATGTAAATCTACATGTTGAAGTTTCGGAAGATTTTGCTTATGTCTAGTTGCTCCTCTTCTACTTGTGTCATATCTTGCCAGTTCAACCATGAAGTTAAAATCAGAATGCTACGTCTTTACCTCATAATTAAACAACAGATTTTCATTACTTTTCTGCTTTCCCTATAACTAAGCTTACATCAGTAGTACTGCTAATCTCAATATATTATTCTCATTCAAGGAAGAGTTAAGTTATCTGGAGAAACAAGGAAGATATGTATCTAGATTTATATACCAGGATCTTAGAGAGTGTAAAGACTCTAGTTTCAGTTGTTCTCTAATCAATTTTGACGCCTTACTTTCATTCTCAGAAGAGGGAGATTACTAGAACATTATCTCTAACTAAAGATAAGATTATTTTTTAATAGAAAAGAGAATTTCTGATTAAAAGATAAAAATAACATCAAGATAGGAAATAGTGATAGCAATAGTTGAATGATGAAAACACTTAATAATGAATTGGGCGAAGTGCTTCTACTGCTACTTAATTCTTAATGTGTATCAATATAGATATCTGATTTTCATAATTATTTTTTGTTGACAGAATATAGAAAGAGGAGGCACTAAATTCGTGTGGCCAAGACTAGCGAAGTTGGTGAAATAGAGGAGGTAACATCTTTGCATGATGTTAAGTTATAACCAAATTGTTTTTGCATTAGTTATAGTTGAAGAGTATATGCAAAATATAGGTTTCTGGGATTGCTTGACCTAAAGGTTCGGGGTTCATATGTTTGTGTTTTCAGGAATTAGTGGCTGAGATTTCTACACTGAAGAAACAACGAGATGAAATTGAAGCTCAATTGAAACAGGTGTACTTTGTTGTTGATAGAAGGCATTCCCTTGGTTATATTGTTAATATATTTTTCATTGAATGAGTTCTTTACTGGTTTACTTCATGTACAAATTTATCATGATAGGTGAAGACAACATGATTGTCTTTAATTGTCACTTTTTACCGTTACTCTCTAACACTAATATATTCTCTCGTGCTTTACATTCATAGTGATAATCTCATGCAGACATATCTATATCGGGCTGTACATAAATTGTTTGGCAGTCCTTTTGTTAAAACATCGGCCTCGTGATCTTTTGTAGATACAAAGGACGTACAAATGGGTCTGCTATCTAATTTCTCCTTGATGAAATATCTTTCTACCTCAACCAGATCCATATCGAGGGACCTTAACTATCACGCTCCGAGCTACCCCCGAGACGTGGAAACGAAACCTAGGACCACAAGTGATCCCAAGCTAACCCTGCTGGCATGATCATGAGTATACTAAAGATAATAAACTGATGCGGAAGCTAAATCATAACTTATAATGAAAGATGGGGAATACCCATATGCTAAAACTGAGATATATGAAAAACCGATGAGTTTAATACCAAAAAATATTAACTCACTACCAAGCTGAAACTAACTATGTCAGAAAATAGCCTCTAAAATGGACTAGAAATACTGGGACAAGCCCCCAACTAAATCCAACAAAAATTGAAACTACATTACTAATGACTGAAATGACAATCATGACTGTTGTCCTCGGACAATGAGGACTCACCACTGAATCTGCTAAACGGAAGATCGAAAATCGATCTATGCGTGATCTAGATGCTGAGAACCTGAACCTACATCACGAGAAGATGTAGCGCACGTATGCGTCAGTACGGAAAGGTATTGAGCATGTAGGATGGAATAAAGTTGAAATAAAGCATAACTGAACAAGCATAAAATCAAGTATAATAGTTTGACAAGATAAACTGAATTCTGAGCTAACTGGATGCAATGACCAATTTATAACATGATGAAACTGAATATTGAATATATTGATAAATGGTCAATGCAGAGAGTCTGAGTGAACTGTGGGAGCTACTAATAACCGATAATAAAACCACATGAGCTAAATGTGGAGTCCGATGTATACGCTCCATCGAGAGGACCCAATATACCATGCCAAAGGTATAAAGGTATGCTGGCGTGATCACCAAACTGATTGCCCACAGAGGGGACTTACAACCTACTTGGCTAGTAGTTCTGGGACTATTTGAGTACGCTGAACCCTAGTCACTTCTAAAACCACTTCATGATCATTTCTTGATCCAATATTCCAACCAGCCAGCACACGAAAGTAGAGATTTCTTAAATGCAACATGAAGTTTTTTAAAGTATACAAAGACAAATAGTTACTTCTCTTCAATTTAAATGTAGATTTTCTTTGTGCTAGTGTTAGAGCATTCATATGAAAACTCTTAGGAAATAATCATGGAGAGTAGCTTTATGAGTAGAGAAAGAGAGAAGACTTTGAACTGCTGCATTTTCTTTTTAGCTTTTTAATGAGAGGTAATGAAAAAACATGTTATATTTATTGTATGATTTTTATTTCTTGTGCATTGATTTTATATTTTTGTAGATCGTTGATAAGAAAAAATATTAATTAGCTTACATAAACTTCTATTACAATTTTTTTAAACTGTAAACTTTTGTAAAAAATAAATACAAAAAAGTTACAAAACAAAAAAATGCAAAAACAATTAATGACATCAAATATAATAGAATTTCACCGCCTTGCGATAATTACTAGCAAATTACAGTAGTTTCAAGAGAGTAAATAGGTTATACTTATTAATGACTTTGTAATAAATGTTTGGTAGACCTAGAACTTGTAGTAATGACTTTCTAGTTGATTCATTAAATACTTTAAATTTTACTTTTTGGTATTTAATATGATGATTTGTCTGCTCATTTGTTTTGCAAATTATGACTATATATCTATATATATTCCTTTGTTTTCATAAAATAACTCTGTCTTCCTCCCAAAAATCAAAGAGAAAAGTGGTCAGACTATTTGCCTAATTGGTTGTTGCCTGAAATCCTTTATAGGCTACCGGTGAAAGCCTTTTAAGATTTAAATGTGAATTAAAGCAATGACATTCACTCATTTCATCTCCTCATTTCGTCTCAACTTACGGATCAATCACTTCTACTTCTACTCCCCTTTTCCTCATCTCTAACTTCTCCCTGAAACATCAACATTGCTCTGTCTTCTTTAACCATTGTTTAAAAACTCAAAATCTCACCCTCGTTAGAGAAATCTAGTTTCCCTTGTTGACTAGTTCTAGCTATAAATTCAGGGTTATGGGTTTCTCTAATGGCTTATTTTGCCTTGTTGATGATGTTTGGTGATGAGTCCTAAAATTGGACTCATCCAGGGCCTTGTTTTAATGCAGTTAGTGTCATCGTTTGTGTATTTTATCTTGATATTTGATAAAAACTTCTAAGTTTAAGGTATTTGAGGATTTGGTAGTAGCATAGAAGGAACGAAACGGAAGAAAAGAGCTGAAGATACAAAGTGAGCATTGTCAAGCACATTTGGTGATACGCCGTACAATAAAGTTTCACCTTTTATAACAGCAAGTGAGCCCTGAAGGAAAAGGATCAAAATGCAACAAAAAGAAGCGATCCACGCTTCACTGAATAGTTGTATGAAGCAGAGTTATTCTGCCCAACGTCACAACATGCATGGTTATAAAGGCAAGGAACGAACGACGACGTACCAGAGAAAGGGTAAATCGATGAATCACTCGGTGATTCACGACTAAAGACGCTGAATGGATCCACCAGCAGTAAATCTGAAGTCTATAAATACTGAACTCTTTTATTATTTTGATATAGAAATTGAGAGAGTGAAAAAATTATTATATTTTTCCAATTTTAGTTTTTAAGTTTTCAGTGTTTTTCTCTCAAGTTTGGAGAGGGTTTTTGGGTAAGCTTTAAGAAAGAAGTTCTTCTTCCAATCTCGCAATGGGTCTTTTCCATTTACCTTCCTTTGCTACTTTTAAAGTTTAATCTCTTACACCCACTTGATTCCTTTATCATTATAAGTATATTTGATTATTGCTTGATGTGTGGCTACAACCCCCATTATTGGGGTGTGATTAGCAAATATGTGTTGATAATATTGTTAGGTATTGCTTGCTGATAGGATTAAATGCATTTTAATGGTGATTTTACCTAGTGGTTGTGGTTTGATTTAATAGGTTTGTAGTTGTAAATACAACAACACCCATATGTTTTAGGTTGCTCGAGAGGGAGGTCGTGAAACTAAGACCACTAGATTGATGACCTAAGAAGTAAGTCAACATGAGGTTCAGCCCGAGAGGGTGAGCCTTAGTCCCATATCCAAGCACCCTCTATCGAATAGTCATGGTGTGGGTAAGGCGTAAGCTGGTTAGTTTAGATGAGTGGGTGTCCAAGAGGAACCCATTTGATATGGGCAAGTTTCCCGAGAGGACATTTACTTTCACCTAAATCTTAGCCTTGTCCCGTTTGTCTTGCAAGTTTTCCTATCGAAAGCATGTACCCATTAGTTTGTGTCAACATATATTATGATCATACCCCAAGAACTTCTCCCATATTTTCTCCTTTGTTTTTGCTAATTATACTACTTTTAACAAAAACCCCTTCTTGATATTTGACACTTTGGTGTCACAAAATAAACTTGTTTTGTTTCAATACTCGAAAACGTCTTAAACTATCACTATTTTGAACGAAATTCTAAGTAGCTACAATTGTTATTACCACTCGTTTGGTCATGACCCCAACCCTTGGTTGGGTTACTCTACTAGTTTTGACTTGTAGACACTCAAACTTTAGGTTAGTGTCGTTGATAACGAAATATAAAAAGATACACATATTAAAGCATCAAAATGGACCGCTGCCGGGGAGTGGATTCATGTAAAGATGTAGTTATTTAGAGTTTTTAGTTCTTTGTAGTGTAGTTTCCACTAATTTAACGTTTAGTTTTGTTTTATTTGTTATTTAAAATTCCCAGGAAACATGAGTGTTAAAAGTAGAAATGGAAGTCAAATAGGCCATCAAGATGATATTGCAATCTGAATGATGTCCTGGAGCCCAACGCCAACGACGCACATCTCATGGGAGGTGTCAAGGCCATCTGCTTAACTCCAGCAGAGGGAAACACAATATTCCACATAACTAGTACCATGTTGCAATTTTTGAAACTAAAGGGACTTTTTAGTGTATTCGCTCATGAGGACCCGCATGAGCACCTACAAATATTGTGGATGTGTGTGGACCATTCTCGTTAAAAACATCTCTCAGGAATTAGTTCGTCTATGACTATTCCCAAACTCGTTGACGGGCAAAGCTTGTAAGTGGTTAGCTGACTTGCCACACAACTCAATTATTTCATGGGAGGAACTGGTTACAACTTTCAACATACTATTCTTTCCCCCCTTCAAAGATGATGACCATTAAGGATATTATCAAGGGATTTAAGCATTTTAATGGAGAAACCTTGCATGAAACTTGGCTCTGATATAAAAAGCTGGTACTTCAATGCCGAACGCATGGTCTTCCCATAACATCCTCCTCAATACTTTTAACGGAGCCTAGACTCAGTAAATAAAGGGGTGGTTGACCAACTCTTTTTGGGAGGACTAATGCAACAGCCATACACGGTGGCAGTCCAACTTATGGATGGAATGCCAATCCAATAGGCTATCTCGACAAAGATCGCCGATGCAACTTTTGCAAGAGAGTGGAATCCTATTATTTTTGGCTACAAATAGATACTCGGCGCTTTTCCGAGTCATTAAGCGAGATAATCTAATATCTCCAAATTAGTAGAAGATGGACGGTCACAGGCACTAGGATTAAAATTCCTACTTCAAACCTTTCTTTTCACTTTGTCCATTTCACAAACTCACACTTGCACTTTAGTTGCTATATTTCTAGCATTCTATAGTATTTTAAGTGTCAGATTGTGCTCAGATTTGGATTGCATTGCTGCCTAGCACACCATTACAGTCTTATTCAACACCAAAGGTTAGTAATTGAACCCTACAATTATTTTATCGAAAGTTGTACTCATTTAATAGTGATTAATAGTGCCAAATCTTTGCTAAGTCTCTAATTTGACGGGAAAGTATTTATCATCAATTATTACTCGATATTTCAGGCACAATTGGTAAATCCCGTTTTACTGTACTTAGAGATGAAATGTTTTGTGTTGGGATGGTGTAAATGCTATGGGTATTCATTCAAAATTAATGTTGAAAAGGCTTGAGTCAATTTATCAGGGGTTGCATGGTCGAATTTGAAAGAATGGAATGAAAATAGGCACGTTTGGATGTTTGGCGGTGCAGCTTGCCCAGCTGCTCGGTGGTTCGTCTAACAACACCATTTCGCTATTAACTGAATGCTTTATGTATTGGCTGAATTGTAACTTATGACGGTCAGATCGAGTTACAAATTGCACTCAATAATTCAAGAAAGATTTCTTGTTTGCCCTTTGTCTGCACCCTTATGTAATTTGTACATCTTTTTTAAGATCCTAGCAGAATCAACACAATACAAATTAGCTTGGCAAAGTGACTCTACATTCAGAACATCCCTAGCCACTTTTCTATATTACGACCTAACTTGTCATCGATGTTTTTTCAAAAATAGCCTGAACAAAAGTCGTAGGGAGAAATGATCCACCCAGGGACATAAGGGCACAAGAGTTTAAGGACGAGGAAAAGAGAGAGGAGCTATCCAAATAAAGGAGATAAACCAAGAAAGCCAGAGCCAAAAGATGAATTTTCATCGAACCTAATGTGCTTCCATGGGCTTGAGGTTTTGTTAATACTTACATGCCTTCAGGGCAGCTCATGAGATTGATCAAATGATAGCAGCCAACATTGTTGCTGAGGCAAAGGCAATGAAAACAGCGGTGAACTCAAAGAAGTAGCATTTCAGGAGCAGTTGTCTTATTTTTGGAAGACACTTCGGGCTCCCATACCCCGACAGATAAAGAAGCTGCATAAACATGATATCTTTTTCACTTGTCCCATTTTGTTTATCTTGCTTAAAATTTTGTACATTGTCATTGATTTTTATTTGAGGAAAAGTGTTGTTATTTGTGGTGGGGTAAGGCCCACCTTGTTCTGTTTTGATGAATATTTATGTGTTTTGATATATGTTTGGGTCCTAATTTCATAATAATTTTGACCCTTCAAAAAAAAAATTAACTTTTGAAAATTTCGCCACCTCTTGTGTTGAAAATGGTTGTTTTTGTAAAAATTTAAGTCTCGGTTTAGATCAACATCGATGAATTGAAAAGTACTCTCAATCAAACAAATATGAATGTGCTTCAACAAGAGATAATGGAGTTACATAGGCAATATGTGAAATCTTTGCATATCGTTGTGATTATCCAATTATCGAATTGATTCTATTGCAATGACCATTGCACACTAGCGAAAGTGTGCTGTCTTTTTTGACATAAGTGTCACTACTTTGTGTGATGAGCTTACTTTGAACCTTTCATGAAAAATCTAGAATTTTTTTGATTGATTTAGAAAGGTATCCTCTTGACATGATCTTAGGCAATTCTTAACAGTGTGAGCCAACTTTGATATATACCACTTTTGCTGCCTAACCGTGAGTGTGTGAAACTCTCTTGAACACTCATTCAACCTTATATATTGATACACTCAAATTACTCCTCCTAGAATCTAGAGTAGATTCCCTTCGTATGATTAACCGGGCAAGTTCTAGTTAGGCACCAACTGTTGAACACTCAAATATTCTCACACTCTCTTGGAACATCGTTGCACTATCAGATTATCATAATTTCTAGTTGAGGTTTTAGTTGAAGGCCATGCAGTGGGTGCCTTTTAATGTCATGTTAGAGCCAACACGTTCAACTTATCTGAACCTATATATGCAAGCACTACAATGGACGGGGTATTATTTTTCATTAGCCATCATGCTTCCTTTTTTCATGCTTCAACACTTATACTCACGAATACATGCTGGTTCAACAGAAATTTAAGTAGTCTATTGGGGAAAAAGAACACAGGCAAGAAACTCCAAGAGAGGATCATGATTTGGGCTACTCAGACTTCACCCTATCACTCACATTTTATTAACCCCACACCCAACAAAAAAAATTGCAATTTTCGCTAATGCATAATAAATCATATTTAACAGGGTGGTAGGTGAAGCAAACCTCTAGTGCATAGCGCCAAAGAACTCTGAACAAGCGGGTAATGTGGTTCCCTAGATCCTATAGTATCGGCATTTGGGTCACCATCAGTAATGCCTACATCGCTAAGGATGACACCATAAGTAGTGACATCTGCCTTAATCTCTGCACCATCAATATTGTTCCTTGCTCTGCTAATAGGCACAAAACTTGATGACTCCACTTCTAATCCTTGCACCCTCTTCTGGTGCATCTCCTTATCCACTAATGAGGCCCTCCTATCCTGCTCCAGCTTCGTTTGCTCCATATTTCTTGCATTATCCTCATCATGGGCGTCAACAGTGCGGCTAGAATGATGCCTCTTTCCATGAACATGTGGTTCGGGCTGTGGATCAACAGGTGCCTTGAAAAAGGCCTCAAGAACAGTGTCCTTAGCTAGCTCGATAAAGGCATGCTCCGGCTCAGACCCTCGCATCTCTAAGATGACATCAACATCGGCTCGCTGTCTGGTTAGATCGGTATTGATGTAAGTGAGGTCAGTGGCGGGGGATGGTCGTGCTAGAACACGCATTTCAAATGCATCATGACAATTGTGACCCGCCTCTATTTACTACTCTATTTTCTTGGCCACTTGCTTCTCTGTGGAGTCTTCTGCCTCCGCTATGGACTTCTGCATCCATGACTAAATATGATAGAGCAGTGTGGCCATCTGCTCCTCTAGCTTTTGGACTCTAGCTAAAGGGATCACTGGTGCAGCTGGTGGTGTGGATTTGAACGAGTTGGGGTCCCTAATTGCGGCATGTGAGGAGGAGGCCGGGGTGGGGTCGACATGATCTAGTGCAACAGGATCTGTCGCCTGAGATAGCTCAACTGTATTTGCAAGGTTTTCTCCCAATAGGGGGACCTCAACCTGGGGACCTCTGCGAGGTACCGTTAAATTATCCTCATTTCTGATTAGGCCTATATCAAATGTCCCGATCAGTCAACGGAGTGTATCACAGTGCCAGATTGACATTCTAGCATCCCTGCACAGATGAAAGATAAGACACAAAAAGCTATAAGTAATGGAGGTTTTGAACCCCTGCTCATGTATCTCCACCTAAAATCATCCTGTGAAGTCTATCTCCAACCCAGCCACCAATGCTGCCACCATAACTGCTCTATCCCATGTAAATACATTTTTGACCTTTAAGGGCGATACTTTGTGTCTAACCACCATCAAGGAAAATTTGTCCACAAAAGTAAGTGCAAACTTCTTGATGAGCCATCGGTTTCTATAACCCAGTCAACCCTCTCCCAATCTGCTGCAGTATACCGAGCTAGCCACAGTTTCACTACCTCCCTCTTCTCAGCACTCCTGTGCAAATCGCCTCCCCGGACTATGTCCCACCAGTAATCAAACAATGTGGTGTTTAGTGTCAATGTTGTACTAGTGGTTGGACCATATAGGTGTCACAACCGAGGAGCACCCCCTAGAAGTAGCACGATGTAGTTGACCTATCGGAGGTCTTACACAAGTCCTTAGACATCTTTCATTGCATAGACATATAAATTTAGCGGAAAATTAAAAACTTTTCATAGCACATCATATGCTAGAACAATACTTCATGTGTAAATATATATATATATATATATATATATATATATATATATATATATATATATATATATATATATATATATATATATATATATATATATCATAAGAACATAGTTAGACTCTAAGTCTCGTTTGCAACTTAAGACACAACTCAATAATAATATAGAATAGGGACACGACCCTTACCAACATATAATATATGTCTAAGCTATTACATAAACTTAAAGAACATCTTTCCATAGGAAATCCTTGAATCATAAGGACCCCTTTTTCTTGAACATGGGAGATCTATCCAAGCCGTTAACTTAGGAGACATCCTCTAGCCATCAACACCTACACTTAAAATAAGAAGATGAAGAAGAATGGTATTAGTACAAGAATGCACGAAGTATGACAACTATGCAAAAACATGCATTTAAAGAGGACATTTCTTTTGAAATCATGCAACATGTCTTTTTAGTAAACTTCATGAAAATAGGCCTATATAAGCACAATATCATTCACATACATCATATCGACATGGATACTACTCATAATAGCACATAAATCCATTTATCAACTTTGAGGCACATTCAATACATACAATACATTACCTCTCTTTTTTTGTTAATTCATTCCTTAAGTAATCCTCAAGTGTACTTAATACAATGTATCACCCTAAGGTCACCTAAGATAGTCTAGCATAGATAGGCTTCATAAGAACAACCAAATATGTTCACAAGTCTCGTATACAAAAGCTTCACATAAGAACCATCACCTAGGACAACTCCTAATTCATTCTAGTGCCATGTGTTGGTAGCATCCCGTAATACTACTTCCACCAATTGTACCTAAAGAGTCACCCCAGACTAGGCATAACATTCTTAAGAAGTCATAACACCTTCATTTATTACTAGACATAAGGTACATACTTCATAGAATCATATAGGGACTCTTTCCTTTACTACAACCTTAGTCATAACTAACTTAGTTCATACAATAAGTAAACCACCCTTATGACCGCTTCACAAGATTACTTGTGCAATGTACACATGGAGTCCCATACCCCCACATATACCAAGTAAACTCATTTAGAAGCAATAAGTGCAATTCACACACATACACATAATTCATGTATTGTTATACAAAGTCACTTAATGTGTACTCATACAATTCATACATAACATAACATAAGTCTCAATTTCATACGTGTAATAATGTTATCCTTTCTTGAGGATCACTTGTACAATACATTGGTTGGGTCCATAATCCTACCTATAAGAACTAATCATCTCAAGGAGTTGTGATTAAAGTCCATAATCTTATCTTAGTTTATTTTGAACTTTGGGAGACTTATCCATAACCGACATAGACAATGTGAGCTACATGGAATCCGGTGTTCTTCTCCCACACCGAAAAGAGAGGGGTAACACTTGCTTAAGTTTTAACGAATGATACATAGATATCTAGGTGGTATCCACAAGCTAAAACCTACCGGGGCATGTAGTTATCAAACATGGAGATTTTTACTAGAAACCTTGACTTACTAGAGTGGAGGTTCCCATCTATGAAAGAATATCTATATTGGGAACCGGGACTTGCTAAACGCAAAGGTTCTCTAGTGGAAAGCCAGACTTACTAACATAAAGCCCCCAGTCTCACTTGTCATGTTCACTCGGTTTGAGTCTTAGAATCCGTTTTTAAATATATTTAAGCTTTTAGTGCATTAGTTCATAAAGAAGTCTTTAGGAGATTGCTCCTTATACATTATATTGCTCAAGGGTTTCTAAGATGAGAATGTCCTTTCATCAAGACCCTAGTTCATGTGAGAATGTCATTTCAGATATTGATACAAACATACATAATGTATGTGTGCATACAATGTGAGAGCTACCTTCACATAAACACCTCTAATCACACATATTTATAACTTCACTAATCACATACTTCACATGTATAGAAATAGGTAATGGTGCATAGGAGAACTACCATTTCCTTTGTCATTATGAATCTATTCTATTTATAGACATGCATGAAAGATGTGTGCGTACATTGGTCAACATGATCATAATGGCTGAACATAACCTTAAGGAAGTCCTCTAAAGACCACAACACATGTACGACATTCTTCAAGTCTTAAGTCATACACACATATAGAGTATTAAGGTCTATAGACTACACAAACTCAACATTACATCATAGGAGACAAGAACATATTCAATCATTAGAATAGAAGACTCCTAACATACTTTGATCGAACATTCATATAGGGTTCATATAGGCAAGGGTCATGCGACAAGAACATTAGCCATATAGACCACACCTCCCTAACATGATCTTCACATATACACAACATTATCCAAAAAACTAAATCATTAAACTAGTGTGGAAGACTATTCATATACTTCACACAACATCAATTCACTTAGAATATGATATTAGAATCAAGGCTACATCCTTCAACTTCCCAAACATGAGATCATCACTATCAATCCATCTTGCATCTAATGCCTTCAAGTCCATGATCATAACACATAAACATGTAAAATAATGTAACAACCGCCACCATAAGTGTACCATACCAATCATCACCATTCAATATACATTCTAAGCTAAATAGAGGAAAATAGGTCAACTTACCAAATATCCAAGTTAATGATCATCCTTGATAAATTCCAAACAATTCATAATCAATTGACATAAATGAATATAGAACTAAGAAATTCATTAGAATCTAAACATAATCTAATCATCATGTCATAAAGATCACAAGACCCACATTATATGACAATTTGAGAAATTAGGAGGATCATGTGTTCTTCATAAAATGGATTGAAATTTATAATTAAAACAGTAATTAAACATAAATACATCATTATAATGACATTGAAATCAATTTGATGATGAACCCATGGCTAGATTAAATTTTGGTCTTGAATCACCTTTGAATCCTTTTCCCTAGTTGTTTTGCTCTTGGGTCTTCCCACTGTCTTCACAAGTTCAGGTGGATCCATTGCATATTCTGGCAATACATTCCAGAATTGTTCACCTCTTGCTGGTATCAACTTTGCTCTTTATGTCATCAAATAAGCTCCTTATTGTACCACCAATTAATTTCATTTTGTGGTTCTATCTTCTTATACAACATAACTTTGATGGCATGAGGGCATGGAATGCCAGTCAACTGCCATGACCTACATGTGCATTTTTTCTCAACTAAATTCACTATATGCCTATCTTCACCCTCACACACTTCATATCCAAGATCACCATTGAAATCAACACTACATAATTGAGCTATTCTCATGTATGCAGTGAACAATTTCATGCACTTAGGACTGTAATCAGTAGTCCACTTGCTTACATCTTCTTCCTCTTCTCTTAACCTGTTCATTATCTTGATTCTTATATCTTCAAGCATTTAAAGTATTGGCTTACCTCTTGCTTCCAGGATCCAAGAATTGAAGGACTATGTGAAATTATTGTCCACCATATAATTTTTACATATAATATGTTCTGCACCATGTCTGTGGTGGATACTTAAGAAAATCCTCGGCCACACCTTTTGACAATGCACCAAGTGCATTTAACTGATCCTTGAAATCTTCCTCATAAGTACTCCAAGCAGTCCACCAAAGCAGTTTCTTCATCTCTCATGACCTAAATCTCTTCATACAGTTGGCCTTAACATGCCTAACACAATACCTATAATCAGCAAAAATGAATAGTTAGTTAATATATTCAAGAGAATAAAATAATTAAAAAAACTTTAAGTACGTGTGGTGAGAAGTAGGAAGGACATATTTTACTGCATTTATCAATTCCTGTACATGTCAAATAAGCAAATATATAGTTACAAAACTGTTATACGAAGAAGACAAATTATTCAAATAAACAGAAAAAAGTATTTACCTTCTGCATATCAGACATACAAGTAACATTTTCACCATCTTTCAAATTCAATGAATTGTTCAGCAATTGTAGAAACCATATCCATGTCCTAGTTGTCTCCTTATCAACAACAACCCATGCCAATGGATAGAAGCAATTTTGAGAATCTTGTGCCATAGCCACCAAAATTTGTTCCTTACACTGACCTTTCAAGAATGTCCCATCTAGTCCAATAAGGGGTCTCAAGCCTTCTCTTCGTCCCAATTTCAGAGCATTCAAGCAGATGTACATCCAAAAGAACTTTCTTCTACCTTGTTCCAGTGCATCCTTTGATAAATTGATCACAATATCACTATCAAGATTGCTTTGCCTAAGCTCATTTGCATAAGCCTCAATTCTGTTGAAATCATCTAAGAAATTTCCCTGTAATTTTTGAAGAGCCGCCCTCTTGGATCTTTTCAACTTAGAGGTACTAGCATTCTAGTTGAATTGATCCTTCAAGTATTTTCTCATATCCTTTAGCTTATACTGAGGGTTATTCTGCAATTTAATCTTGAAATATTGTGCTAAAATACTTGTGCAAGCTCTAGGATTTAAAAATTCATCCTCACAATTGTGATTTGTTTTCAGTATTTTAATCTTAAAACGTGGACCTTTACCATCTTGCAATATAAGCAAAACAAAAGGACAACCAATCATGCATTTATACCTTAGTCTAGTTCTATCACTTTTTTCCACTACTATAGGCTTGTAATTTGTAAGATAGTACAAATTCACAATTTTTCTTGCCTCATTCAAGTCCTTGAAAGTCATGGAGGGATGAAGTTCTTTGTAGTGACTGAGATCAGCATTTACTTCTTTAGATTTATGCATATTAATAAGCTCTAACTCATCGAAGTTATATTCATCATCACTAGACTGGTTATCATCACTACAAGCACTTTCTGTTTCAGCATCAGTTCCATATTCACATTCTACCATGTATGCTTCACTATGGTGAATAATATTTGGTGCAGAAACAGTTTCTTCAAAATCATCCACAGCAAATAAATGAACCACATTAAATTGTTCATTTAATAGGAATTGGAGTGTCTTAATTCTTTCATATCCCTGAAGCAAGTTAAATTTCCCAGAAGGTCCTTTCACTAGAATTTGTTTCACAAGCACAAATCCTAAGTTTTTATTGTACTCTTCGACTATCTTATCATAGTCTAAGAAATTTGATCTAGTGTCTCTCCTAATAGCAATATACTTCTTTTCATATACTAGCAGTGGTTTTGTAATTTATATACCCCCTATCATGCAACATAAGGTCAACCAAAAGATATTTCATATTGAACTGGGAAAGAAAAGCAGACAAAAGCAAACATAAATGAATGAGGAACACAAGCACACAAGAGCTAAATAAATAAGTGATTACACTTTAAAAATATATACTTAAAGCGAAAAATGAAACACTAAGAATGGAGTGAAAATAACTCAACAAGCATACATGAATAGGATACACAATAAATAAGTCATTACACTTTATAAAACATACGGGAGCTACATGGTTATTACAACATAAAAAAAATCAAAAACACAAACACACATGTGCATTGGGACCTCACACATCAAGTCCTTACATGGGCTACCTGTTTTACAACATAAACAATAGTGGGAAAATATATGACCAAACATGCCTTAAACTTTAGGAATCTATATTGAAAGAAAGAAAAAAACATATAGGGACCACATGTTTAATTCGACTTAAACAATAGATGTAAGAAATCTAAACAAAAAGGTGAAAAAAGGCATTTGGGATAAGTCCTGGCTATTATGCAAAAATGAACTTAAAAAAGAAGAAGAAAAAAACATACAGGGGCATGTTTTACAACATGAACAATATTGAAAAATATGTGAACAAACATGTCTTAAACTTTAGGAATCTAAAAAAAAAATTGGATACAGGTAGGTCTAGTAATAGTAAGTACTATTGTTAACTTTTGGTTTTGAAAGTTGCAGAATCTATCTACTACAATGTTCATGTATACAGTAAGACAACTAGACAAACAAATGACTCAAGATCCTTTTAAATTACTATTTCTATTGTGTTTCTTATTCATTAAAGTGATGCCTCATATGAAAAAACTATTCCTTTTTGCTTCCATTTGATTCTTCTTATCTTAAGTTTTTCTAAGTTGCAAATATTAGTATATTTATCTATTTCGTAATAAACAAGTCATAATAAATAGAGAGCGTTTAGTATAAACAATAGGACCACAACATATAAGACAACATTCTCAAAAGATTAAAAAAAGAAATCATAAACAACAAAAAGGGGCATTTGGGGCCACACACTTCAGACTAGGACTAAACAATATATATTCATATACTAGTCCATTAAATACTACTACTTTAACTCAAGTATTACTTAAATCCAACCTTGAAAGAATAATACCACAACGTACGAGAAAACATTCTCAAAAGATTACAAAAACTGTAGCTATTGAATCACAATTCAATAAGATACGAAATCACACACCCTTCTTAAGTATCTCCTACAGTATATTCTGAATAAATATCAAAACTTTTAGTAATACTTTAAACGATTTAGAATAAACAATAGATTCTTTTCCTAACTCAAATAAACAAACAATTTCTCCCTAAATTTAACATATCAGAATATTATAAACAAAGTCGCAAAGGCTAACTATCCAAAACTTTGAAATCGTAAACATAATAAAATTAGAACAAAGATTAACTAAATTACAACCGCGAAAATCACTCTGAAAACCAGGCACGAAATCAATTTTGTAATCAAATCACAAAATGAGGGAAATCTGTGAAACCTAGAGATGAATAAACAAAATATTCTTTGCTTAACTCAAATAAAAAAATAATTTTGCCCTAAATCGAACTTATCATAATATTATAAACAAAATCGCAACCCTAACAAAAAAACATGTCTTTGGAATCGCAAAATTAGAACCATCGCAATATAAGAACAACAAAATTTACCAACCTACAACTGCCAAAATCCACTTCGAAAGAAAGGGGTGAATTAGTCTCTTAACTTAGAACCATGGTGAAATCAACTTTGAAATCCCAAGGCGTCCATGACAGGATCTGTGAAACCCTAGAGAAATTATGTTACATAGAAATGGGGGAAATGTATTTTATCATTTTATAGAAATGAAAAAAATGGATTAAGTGGTATTTCCTAAGAAAATAAGGGAAAAATAAGTATTAGTATTTTCTTAATCTATGTGAAGGTTAGATGTCATGTGGCATCCACGTGGCATCCATGTGGCATCCACGTGGCACTTAACACACCTCGATTAATAGTAAGGGTATATGTGACCAATACTTTAACGAAAGGGTATTTTTGAGCAAAAAAATAGTTCAAGGGTATATGTGAGCTATTTTTAATAGTTCAGGGGTATTTTTGAGCCTTTTCCAAACAATTCATAATCAATTGACATAAATGAATATAGAACTAAGAAATTCATTATAATCTAAACATAATCTAATCAACATGTCATAAAGATCACAAGACCCACTTTATATGACAATTTGAGAAATTAGGAGGATCGTGGGTTCTTCATGAAATGGATTGAAATTTATAGATAAAACATTAATTAAACATAAATACATCATTATAATGACTTTGAAATCAATTTGACAATGAACCCACGACTAGATTAAAAATTGGAAATTTTGGTCTTTGAAGCACTTTTGAAAATCATTGATTGAACTCCTTAGATAGAATATTAACTAAGGATAAATGATTACATTACCTTATTGATTGAATACCCATGAAAAATTGTAGAAGAAACCATATAAATCTAGCCCCTAGCTTGAAATTGAGTTTTGGTCTACAATGTAGGTTTGAGAGAATTTGGAAGAAAAGAGAGTTTTAGGGTTTTGATTTTCTTATTAGGTGTTAGGGTTTTGACTTTTGAAAGGGGTTTCAATAGGTCTTAAAAACCGTTTCTAACCGAATCCCAAATTACCCTGAACACCCCCATACTTATTGGACTTTTAGATATATCAAACTTAACTTTCATTTACAAAATCTTCATCGGGGAACAAGTCCGCGTCGAAGAGTTGTTCCCACATGATTCTTGGGCAGCTTGTTTTCCCAAGGTTGGGTCCTCCTCAAGGACCCCTAGGACTATCCTTGGGGATTCGTAATCATACATTTTGACCCTAAACATGTTTACAACACTAGGGTCACATCCCTGTTTTTAGACTCCAAACAACACATAAAAACAAGGCAAACATACAAGGACACACTAGCACCTCTAAAGACTAACTTTCGAACGTCTTGGTTGTTCTTGGATGTTTGACCTCCAAACAACTTCAAATCTATTATAAAAGCTTTATAACAATTTATTAACATGTTATTAACCTTGTTAGGCACATGTGAGGATATAGATACTTTCTTTCATTTTGAGGGTCTTGACTATATTCCTCATTTGGGAACATTCGATCACGGATGACACTTGGAACCTTTTAAAACACACTTAGGGACTCAATGAACCATATAGAAACTCACTACATATAACATGTTAACACATAAGATTCAATTCACCAAACTTACAAGGAACACCAACTTCATACTATTCTGCAACTAAAGCAACAACATCAAACATGGATTTCTCTTACTTTTTCTTCCATGCTTACATGCCTTTTCATACTCATTGCAATTTGGAGAAAATACCTTCTCCAAATTTTGGCATGCTCGTTATTTTATCATAAAGTTAGACATATGATGGATTTCAAATGCACACATAGGCAAACTCCACACTTCAAATTATGAGAAAATTAAGCAATTCATTTAGTTGCACAAAATTCATGAATAATGTAGATCAACTACAATCTTATAGCCTAGATATAATACCATCAAGGTCATACATAACATTACAAAGTTCAAATTTTTTTTCAATGAAAAAATGTCTTCCCTAGTCACAACATACACTCATGGCATCATAGAGTTTACATAAAAGAAATGCACGAAGGTAAATTCATTTTAAGGAGGATTTCTTTACTCCAGAGCATGATTGACTCTCTTCATTATGAAATCAAAAACGGAAGTTCATACGACACACATCACAACAATAGAAAGTCATTTCATATACTTTAAATTTATATCATGACATTAGCTTTCATAAACATGTATCATTTAGGAAGATTGTTACAATTCATAGGCACACATTGATGACATTGGCTAAACTTACCATCACTTCTCAAGATTGCCTACAACAACACTTCCTAATTCATAAAAGTCACACATTTTTAAAGGGACTCATCATTTCTCATTTAAGGAAAACTCAACACTTCATTATTGGTCAAAAACACCCTCACATTAAAAGTGTTATCTAGCATTTCCATCTAGCCACCTCATGAATTTAAATGCAGATGTACGACAACATGAGAAACATCATTTTTATCAAAATTCCTTTTTCATGCAATAATGACCTTCCGTAACATGCATAAAAAGTGTCATTTAAGACATGCATAGCATATGGAGAAATGCAACTCATACTTATATGCAAGACTCCCATCATAACAAGATACTTAGGGACTCTTTGGTTTCAAGCTTGAGTAGGAATAGAAGGAAAATATAGGGCTATCTACAACCCTACTACTCACACCATCATCCCCCACTTAGGGTAAATCCATTTAAGAGAAACCTATTTCATCCAAGAGGACTTGGACTCACCAATCATTCTAGTTAAGCACACATCCCCTTCTTGGGGTCAAGCTTATGCTAACTTTTCTTAACCTCACCTCCTTCCATCTCTCAAGAAGGAGTCATTTCCCGCTTATCTATTCAATCGCACTCCACTAGGTGAGAAATTCAAGAGATCCCAAATGAGTAGATAACATATTCCACTCCATGATCATCACTCCAAGTAATTCATAACATAAGGATGTTTAAGGGAACTCAACACAGGACCATTAAGGGCATTCTTAACCTTACTATATAGGTATATTGTCCCCCACTTGGGGTAAGCCTAATCCCATATTCATCACTGTATTCCCCTTAAAAATCAAGGTCAAATCAAGTGAATACCAAACCTACAGACTCCTTACATAAAAAGATTTGACATCCTTGAGGGTTTCCACTCCTAGTCTCATCTCAAGTATCTTACTAACTCAACCATCAAGAGGTATTCCTCAAGTACCATTTCTCCTCAAATTTTATCACCTAAAGGAACTCATAACAATCAAGTTAGGTCATACAACACAACCACATGATTCCTTAACTAAACCATGAATACCTAAGGTAATTTTATATCTCATCACCTTCTACCACCAAGTCATAACAAGGGTAGTAGCTTCAGATTCAAGCCTACAAGGGTCATCACCTTTGGTGGAAACTTCCAACAATCTATGCGTATGTACAACCTACGCACTTCCTCAAATGACCATACATAAGATCAAACTTAAAAGACAACTAAGCACTTTAAAGTAGGTCAACATCAATTTTTTCTGCTTCTCTTTAAGCGTTGATGGGTGCATACTACCCTTTAAGTCATTCTAGGACAAAGACATAATCCCAACTCATAGAATAAAACCCTTTCTCCCTTTTGCCTACTCTGGGAATAGGTTCCTTACTATGTTCAATACCCAACTTCCATCCTTAGGAGCAAGTCTACACCAAAGACTCCAATCCACACAAAGGCAACTATGGTGCATTTCTCAAATAACAAGGCAACATCATTCTTTCCCCATTTATCACTTTTTGTCAAAAACATTTCATGTCTATACCATAACATTACACTATCCTCAAACATAACCTTACACAATCCATCATTCCAAAGGGAACTCGATATAACTACAACATCTCTTAATAAGATAGAACCACATCATATCATAAAATTTTCAATATAATATCTCATAATTTACATATTTCCATAAATGGCATAACCTCATACATACAAATTTCACCTTTACATATATTCATCTTGCCACAAAACCAAAGTAAGCATCAAATTTCACCTTTTCTCCCTCAAGCTTTGAGACATCATCCTTTTAAAGAAATCACATCTAAAAGACCACCGGACAAGGAAACATAAGACAATAATCATATAGAGCTAAGTTCTATGGCACGACACAAAAATAGTGAAGAAAGTGAAATTTTATCATCCTATAGCTTCTCGCTCATAGATGTGTCGTGAAGCACCACCGATGAACGGAACTCTACTAGATGTTGCAGTATGAGACTTTGAAACCTAAGGACTAATCCCAAAACCTTATGCTCTGATACCAAGTTTGTCACGATTGTGGAGAACCCTCAAGAAGTAACATGGCGTACTTGACTTCTCAGAGGTCTTATACAAGACCTTAAACATCTTTCATTTCATAGAAATATAAATTTAGTGGAAAATTTAAAACTTTTGATAGCACATCATATGCTAGATTATCACTTTATATCTATATATGTATATAAAATATCATAAGTACATAGTTAGACTTTAAGTCTCGTTTGCCAACTTAAGAGGCAACTCAATGGAATAGAATAGGGACACGACCCTTAAAAATATAAAGTATAAGTCTAATCTATTATAAACTTAAAGAACATCTTGACATAGGCAATCCTTGAATCATAAGGATTCCTTTTTCTTGAACCTGGGAGATCTATCCAAGTCCTTCACTTAGGATACATCTTCTAGATATCAATCCCTACAATTTATATAAAAAAAGGAAGAAGAATGGTATTAGTACAAGAATACACTATGTACGACAACCATGCAAAAACAACATTTATAGAGGAAAATTCTTTTGAAATCGTGCAACATTTCTTTATAGGAAACTTCATGAACATAGGCACATATAAGCACAATATCGTTCACATACATTATATAGACATGAATACTACTCATAATAGCACATAAATCCATTTATCATATGAGGCATATTCAATATATACAATACATTACCACTCTTTTTTCTTACTTCATTCCTTAAGAAACCCTCAAGTGTACTTAGTATAATGTATCACCCTAAGGTCACCAAAGATAATCCATCATAGATATGCTTCATAAGCACAACCACAATATTCATAAGTCTTATAAACATAAGTTTCACATAAGGACCATCACCTATTACAACTCTTAAGTCACACTAGTGCCATGTGTTGGTAGCATCCCATAATACTACTTCCACCAAGTGTACCTAAGTATTCACCCTAGATAAGGCATAACATACTCAATAAGTCATAACACATTAATTTATAACTAGGCATAAGGAACTTATTTTATTGCACCATATAAGGACTCTTTCCTTTACTATATAACCTTAGTCATAACTCTCTTAGTGAATACCATAAGTAAACTACCCTCACAACACCTTCACAAACTTAGTTGTCCAACGTACACATGGAGTCCCATACCCCCACATATTAAGTAAACTAATTTAGAAGCCCTAAGTGCAACTCACACACATAGACATAATTCATGTATTGACATACAAATTCACTTAACATGCATTCATACAATTCATACATAACATAACATAAGTCTTACTTTCATCCGTGTACTAATCTTATCCTTTCTTGAAGTTCGCTTGTACAATGCATGGGTAAGGTCCATTGTCCTACCTTTATTAAGTAATCATCTCAAGGAGTTGTTATTAGAGTCCATCATCTTATCTTAGTTCATCTCTTACTTTTGGAGACTTAGCCATAACGTACATAAACCATGTGAGCTAAATGGAATCCGGTGTTCTCCTCCCACATCAAAAAGAGAGGGTTAACACTTGCCTTAGGTGTAACCAATGATACATATCTATCTAGGTTATATCCACAAGATAAAACCTATAGGGGCACGTAGTTATGGAACATGGAGATTTCTACAAGAAACCTTGACTTACTAGCGTGGAGGTTTCCATTTGATGCGACAACATCTGTGTTTGGAACCTGGACTTGCTAAACGTGAAGGTTCTCTTGTGGAAAGCCAGACTTACTAACATGAAGCCCCCACTCTCACTTATCATGTTCACTCATTTCTAGGCTCAAACTCCCTTTTTAAAATATATTTAAGCCTTTAATACGTTAGTTCATAAAGAAGGATTTAGGAGCTTGCTCCTTCATACATCATATTGCTCACATGTTTCTAAGACGAGAATGTCCTTTCATCGTATATCCTACTTCATGTGAGAATGTCCTTTCACATATTTATACAATCATACATCATGTGTGTATCCATAAAATTTGAGATATGCCTTCATATAAATACGTTTAATAACACATATTTATAACTTCACTAATCATATACTTCAGATGCAAAGAAATAGGTAATGGTGCATAGGAATTACCCTTTCCTTGGACATCATGAATCTATATTATTCATATACATGCATGAAATGTGTGCGTGTACATTGGTCAACATGATCACACAATGGCTAAACATAACCTTGAGGGAGCTACTCTCTAAAGACCACAACACATGTACGACATTCATCAAGTGTCAAGTCATACACACATATAGATTATTAAGGACTTTACAATACACACACTAACATTACATAATAGGAGACAAGAACATATTCAATCATTAGAATAGAGGACTCCTAACATACTTTGATCAGACATTCATATAGGGTTCATATAGGTAAGGGTTATGCTACAAGAATAATCATCATCACAAGTAACCCTAACATGATCTTAACATATACACAACATTATCCACAAACTTAAATTATGCAGATAGTGTAGAAGACTGTTCATATACTTCACATAATATCAATTCACCTAGAACATGATATAAAAATCAAGGCTATACCCTACAACTTCCCAAACATGAGATCATAATATCAATTCATCTTGCATCTAATTCTTTCAAGGCCATATTCATAACACATAAACATGTAAAAGAATTTAAAAATCACCACCATACGTGAAGCATACCAATCATCACAATTTAATATACATTCTAAGCTAAATAGAGAAAAATGGGTAAACTTATCAAATTTCCAATTTAATGATTATTGTTAATCAATTCACAACAATTCATAATTAATTGAAATAAAGGAATATATAACTAAGCAATTCATTATAATCTAAACATAATCTAATCATCGTATCATAAAGATCATAAGACCCACATTATATGCCAATTTAAGAAATTAGTAGGATCATGGATTCTTCATAAAATTGGATTGAAATTCATAATTAAAATTGTAACCAAACATAAATCCATAATTAGAATGACATTGAGATCAATTTGACAATGAACCCATGGCTAGATTGAAAATCGGAAATTTTGGTCTTTGAATCACTTGTGAAATTCATTGATTGAAATCCTTAGATGGAAGATTAAATAAGGATCAATGATTACCATGCCTTATTTATTGAATATGAATGAAAAATTGGAAAAGAAACCATAAAAATCCAGCCCCTAAATTGAACTTGATTTTTGGTCTCCAATGGAGGTTTGGGAGAATATTGAAGAGAAGAGAGTTTTGGGGTTTTGATTTTCTTATTGGGTGTTGGGGTTTTGACTTGGGAAAGGGGTTCAATAGGTCTTAAAAATAGTTTCTAACCGATTCCCAAATTCCCTAGAATACCTCCTTACTTATTGGACTTTTAGATATATCAAACTTAACTTTCATTTCCAGAATCTTCGTCGGGGAACAAGTCCGCGTTGCAGAGTTATTCCGACTTGATTTTCAGAATTAAAGTTTGAGACAGTAGAGTCCGGTACATGTATGTGATGAAGACCAAACATTTGGCCTATGGATAACCTAGCCCGCGACATGGCCATGTTTCACCAATGAACAAAAAGCTACTGCTTTGGGCAGCTTGTTGGCCCAAGGTTCGGTCCTCCTCAAGGACCCCTAGGTCGGTCCTTGGGGAGTCGTAATCGGACGTTTTGACGCTAAACATGTTTATTACGACACTAGGGTAACCTCCACTAGTTTTTTACTAGAAATAATAAATAAAAACAAGGCAAACATACAAGGAAATACTAGCACGTCTAAAGACTAACTTTTGAACGTCTTGGTCGTTTGACCTCCAAACCACTTCAAATCAACTATACAAGATTTAGAACACTTTTTAACATGTTATTAAACTTTTTAGGAACATTTTAGAATCTAGATACTTTAGTTCATTTTGAGGGTTTTGAAAATAGGATTTGACGAATGGTGGCATGTGAGTTGTCCACCCGCATCCTTGAAACATTGTGGAGTTGAGGGGGTCCTTTTTTGTGGGTTATAATCGCTTGTGTATATACCTGGGAAAGTGGAAACATTGGAGGAATATAAATCCTGAACAATCTCCTTGCTATATGGGTCCAAGTCTTGATCCATCCAATCATATTTATGGAGAGTAAAGAGTCGGTGAACCTGTGGAACTGTATGCAAACTACTTGTGAGGACTCGAAGATCCTCAGTAACCAACCGGGTCATCACCCCCTTCTCATTGAGCCTCATGGAATCTCTATACACCTGCCTTTGACCCTCCACGCACCACCTGTTTGGTTCATCTACAACCGGAGTGGGGTCATCTATTCAGGGTGCATGTGCAGCTTCCGAACTAGTGTCCTCATCAGACGAGGATAATTGGTCTTGATCCCCTTATCTGGTGGCTCCTTAAGAGTTGGAACCGTATGTTGTGGACGACTTGGACCTAAAAGTCTGGGCTGAACCTGATCCTAAAGCGATTGCGGAGTTGGATCCAGATGGTGATCCCCTTTCTAAACTAAAAGCAGCCTCGATTGGTGAGTAGATCAATGTGCTCTCCTCATCAGACTAGGAGGCAGTGACTACGTCGGGGTTCACATTTCGGGGGGTACTCCTAGTGGCTCAGGAGGATGCCACCGATGATTTTGTACCTAGAGGAACATAGCTGGGTCCTTCTCTATTTCAGTGTCTTTATTTATCAGTCGATAAGAAGGGGTAACCTACTTGGATTTGCCCCTCTTAGCGTAGAATACTTTCTTTTTTTGGAGCCATTTTACTAGTGGAGCAATTGTTAGTATCCTAGAAGCTTAACGACACACTCAAACAAACACAGAAAGAAGAAAACATGAAAATAAAAATACAACTCGTGACTGCAGAATCAGGTCAACGAGACCCATAGACGTTCCATAGAGTGATCTACAATACATAGAACCCGTCCATGGTATGGATGGGTAAATACATACTCTTTGATGGAAACGATGGATGTAAATAATGGCCCGTCAATCAATCAACACACCATAGTCCAAATCTATCGTTTGACAATTAAAATATTTTGGGCATGGCAAATGACTAACCTAGTGGACGGCCTGTCGACTGAACGATGGTCCATATATGGGTATTTTACTTCAGGTCTATGACAGTTTTAAGCCTCTTTCAATTTCAAGTTCTGAATTTCTTTATTGACCCATTTTACAACAATCAATTCTAAACCTTCATTTGAACACATCATATGCTAGTTCGTCGTTCCTAGGGTTCCGATTTCGTACAATTATCTAACCCTATTTGTATAAGGTGTGGAACCCTAGGTTAAAACTTACATGGAGACTTAGACAAACATATTTATGGGTAATTAAATTTCTACACAACCATTATATATCATTCCAAGAGAAGTTACTACACATCTATTTCATGCAAAGTTAATCAATTTAGTCCAAAAGTCAATACCCACTCCCGACTTCATATATTCAACTATGAACGCAAATTAAAAGTGAGGGGAAGTTGTATTACCTTACGAATGATGAAGACTTTTTTGGTTGTGTGCCTACCATGATGTGCAACCCAAAGACACCAGACTTTTGAGGATGAAAGAAGAGAAAATTTGGGGAGATATGGTTGGGATTTGGGGAAAGTGAGGGGCAGATGATTTGTGGAGTTGTGGTATTGAATTGGGCAGTGATTTGTGGAGGAATTGAATTGGTGGAAAAGGTTATGGCAAGAGTTTTGCAAAAAATTAGAAAAAGGGAATGATTTTGAAACATTGGGTTTTAAACGTAACGATGAGGGTCAGGTCATTTCATTACCAGACTAGATCCACGAGACCCTATCGACTGTTCGTCAATCAGGATTGTCGATCACTCTTAGACTTAGAAAAATTTGAAGCTTACCTGGGATCTATGGACTCCATTGACGGTTCGTTGATTGAACGATGGACCGTCGATAGGGTCCGTAGACCTCTGCACTAGACCATTATCTGCAGATTTTTGATTTTGCCTATTGCACATATAACACCAATTAGGACATTCTTTTTGTATTTTTTTGGGACAATTTTTAGACACGAACCATATTCTAATCTCTAGATAACACTAACACACAAAGAATAAAAAAAATGAAACAATTAGAGCAACTAAACAAAATATCAATTCTTTATACGTGGAAAACAAAACCTATTATTGGCTAAAGATTATACCTTGGGTTGCCTCCTAAGTAGCGCTTGATTTAACATCACGGAATGATGAAGGCCCCTTGATTACTTTGAATTCATCAAGAAGGTAGGCCTTTCCAACTTTGTGAGCACTCTCCGCATGCACAAATATATCTTTATCCTTTGTTCATTGAGTGTGAATCTTGTGCTTTCCTTGTTCTCTAGCTCAATATCTTCATGTGGGAACACTTTGGTGATGAGGAATGGCCCTGTCCATTTGGACTTGTGTTTGCCTAGAAATAAGTGCACCCTAGAGTTGAATAGAAGCACAAGATCACCAACCGCAATTTCCAGATTTTTAATTATTTGGTCATGATACCTTTTTATCTTCTCTTTGTAGATGGCTGAACTTTCATAGGCTTTTAGGCGAAACTCATCAAGCACATACAACTCATTTAGTCTCTATTTTGACACTCCTGTCCAATCCAAGTTGATTCTCTTCATTGCCCACATTGCCTTGTTCTGTAGCTCGGCCGGTAAGCGACAAGCCTTACCATATACCAGTTGGTATGGAGACATACTGATGGGGGTCTTATATGCATTGTGGTAGGCTTAAAGAGCATCATCTACACTCCTTCCCTAATCCGTTCCATTGGCATTTACAGTTTTCACGAGAATCTATTTGATATCCAGATTGGACACTTCAACTTTGTCTCTAGTCTGTGGGTGGTAAGAAGTAGCCACATTGTGGCGACCACCATATTTCTCTAGCACCCCTGTAAATTATTTATTACAAAAGTGGGAGCCTTCGTTGCTAATAATTACCCTAGATTTTCAAAATTGGAGAATATATTCTTCTTTAGGAATAAGGTAACACATTTCCCTTCATGATTGGGGTTTGCTTCAACACATTTCTACACATAGTCAACCTCTACAAGAATATACTTCATCCTATGAGAATTCACAAATGAGACCATGAAATCAATACCCCATACATCAAATAACTCAATCACCAGAATAGGGTTTATGGGAAACTTTTGCCTCCTTGAAATCCCCCTGTCTCGTTGGCGACGATCATATTATTTGGCAAAGTCATGAGCTTCTTCGTATATGGTGGGCCAGTTGTACCCACACTGCAAGATATTATGCACGGTTCAACTACCACTATGGTTCCCACCAACAGGCGAACAATGACATGCCTCCAGAACACTCAACACTTTACACAATGATGAATAATCGTATGGGCACAACTCTGATATAAGTAAGGCTTATCCCGAAAGAATTTCTTCTTATCATGCATGAGCTTCCTCCTTTAGTGGAAAGTCAAATCCGACGAGACCAAATCACTTGCCGAATAATTCGTGAAATGTGCGAACCATGGTATAAGATCCTGAGAGGAAGCCAATGCATGCTCATCGGGGAACTCATCATTAATTTCAGACATTATCCGTATTCACTATGACCCTCATGCCAAGCAAGTAGGAGCAAAATTTCTCGAATGCAAACACCATTGCGAGAAGTTCCTATTCAGTTATAGTGTAGTTCTTTTGGGATTCATTTAGGGTTGTACACGCATTGTAGATATGGTGAAGGATTTTATCCCTTCTCTTTCACAGTACCATACCAAATGCAACCCCACTCGTGTAACACATCACCTCAAATGGCTCACTCCAATTTGGTGAGATAATAATGGGCGCGGACGCTAACTTACCTTTCAGCTCTCCAAAGTCTTTCATATAGAATTCATAAAATAGAACTTACAATCCTTCTGATGCAGTTTGCATGGATATGCAATTTTACAAAAATCTTTGATAAACCTCCGATAAAAACCAGCATGCCCAAGATAGCTTCTGTATCACCACAACTTTGGCCCGATAAACCTCCCTCCCCTTTTCTGAGATTCGATGGACCAACACTATACCTTCTTTCACAATAAAGTTGCATTTCTCCCAATTTCGAACCAAATTGTATTCTTCACATCTCTTGAGCACCTCAATCAGATTATTCAAACCCGATCAAAGAACTCGCCAACCACAGAAAAATCATCGATAAATTACTCAATAGTGTCCTCCACTATATCCAAAAATATCGACATCATACAACGCTGAAAAGTTGCCGTCGCATTACACAACCCAAATGAGATCCCTTTAAATGCGAAAGTCCCATAAGGGCAAGTAAAGGTGGTATTTTCTTTGTCTTCCGGAGTGATAGAGATATTGTTGTATCCCGAATATCCATCAAGAAAGAAATACCAATACTTTCCTACAAGTCTGTCTAGCATATGGTCCATGAAGGGCATGGGAAAGTGGTCATTGCTAGTCAATGAAATCAACTTCTGGTAGTCCATGCAAACTTTCCAATTGGTCACTTGCCGCATCGACACAAGCTCGTTCCTTTCATTAGGTACCACAATCATCTAACCTTTTTGAGGTACGCATTGAGAAGGACACACCCAACTACTGTCTTTAATAGGATAAATGACCCCAAAATCAAACCACTTGATGATTTCTTTTTTCACTACCTAATGCATAGTTGGATTCAACCTTCTTTGGTGCTCAATACTCGGTTTGTGATCTTACAGGAGTTTGATTTTGTAAAATACCGGGAGGGATCTCGATATTATCCGTAATAGTACATCCAATGGCTCGCTTTAACCTTTTTAACACCGCTACTAAGAAGTCTACTTGTTGCCCATTTAAATCTGTTGAAATCCAGCAAAGTGTCCTCTCAACCCAAAAATACATACCTCAAATGAGGTGGCAGAGACTTAAGCTCAAATTTTGGGGCCTCCACAATAAATGGTCTCGTTGGTGGAGACTCACGATGATTCATGTCCTACTCTAAATTCTTCGACTTTGAATGATATTTGTTTTGTTCAAGTGCGTCCACCAAAGAATCATACTTTTCAATATCGTCACTGTAAAAATTCATGATAACCGCTTCTAGTGCCTCAACACCCAGTGTCTCTTCAATTTGTACTTTGGATACACTCTCAAGTTTGTAGGTTATAACAAATATTGTTTTGAGCTCACCACTCTGCTTCATGGACCTACAGATATTGAAATTTGTTTCTTTATTGGTCAACCTAATCTTCATCTGTCCTTTTTTCATATCAACTAGTACACGCATTGTGGTGAGGAATGGTCTTCCTTGAATAATGAGGACCTCAAAATCGACCTCACAGTCAAGAATTACAATGTGGATTGGAAAGATAAACGACCCAACTTTCACAAGCACATCATGGAGTACACCTATGAGCCTCTTCACGGTTCGACCGGTCATTCATAATGCTTCGTGGTGGGACTTGGATCCCCCTAGCCTAACTTCTTATAAGTGGACAGTGGCATGAGGTTGATGCTTTCACCAAGATTACGCAGCGCCTTCACAAAGTGTAGCAATCCCATAGTAAATGGAATAGTGAAGGAACCCGAATCCTCCTTCTTTTGCACAAGAGACCTTGCGGCAGTAGCACTACAATGCTACATTTTATCATCATCTTCAAAATGCACCGCACTCTTCTTTGTCACCATATCCTTCATTAACTTAGAATATCCAGGCATTTTCTCCTAAGCTTATATCAATAGAACATTCGTGGAAAGCTGCTTGAACATACTGATAAATCAGCGATTTTTTTTCCATCTTCCATTTTCTTCACCTATCTGTGGAAATTGTGGTTAAGGTCTTGGGATGGGGACTATTTTCTGCGATAACTCTGCTTTTTTCATTATTGCATCACCTAACTCTCCACTAGATTTTGCTATATCATCTTCCTTTCACATATCCCCTTCTACTATAGACGACATAGGTGGGTTTGTGGTCTTCTCACCTCATCGAATAGTGACTGTCATGCAGTACCCATCATTTTTTAGGTTCTGGATAGTGTTGCTTAGAAGAGTGACAGGTTGGCATGGGTTCACTGTAGTGGACAATTGATTCATTTGTAGCTTAAAGTTTTTTATCGAAAGTGTATGTGCATCCTTCTTTTGACCAGTGTCGGATAGTTCTTTTCTCATCTCCTTGACATTCTCATCAATTTCTCAAACCTCCTCAGAATCTTCTACATCATATCCTCAATCGCCCCATACTACCTCCACCTTCCCTAGGGACAACTTCCCAATTTTAAGGGGAACATATGGTCGAACCCAATAATTTTTTTCCATAGTTATTCCGATTGAAGTTGTTGTCGTGATGGTAGTACCCATCTCGCACATATTGACCCTCTAGATTGTAGTTCCCATAGTTCCAACCTTTATTTCCTTGGCGTAAATTACCCTTATTGGAACCTTGGACGTTTGGTCGGAAACCCTCCGTCTGATCATTAACTGCATATGTATCCTCTTTATAATAATACTTTTCAGTAAGTAGTGGGGTCTAGTCAAAAAGTTTACCGCATTCACCTTCTTTGTGCCTCCACACACATGGTTCAAGACCAACCTCAACTAAGTTTTCATCTGCGCCATCTCTTCATGAATCTTATCGACGACTGCATTGTTTGTTGTTTGAACAACGAAAGTGTTTCCCAAGTATCGAACTTTCTAGTTTTCCAAACTTAGTTGTTGTGAGATATATTTTCTAACTTCTCTACACTCTTAGCATATGTGCATTACCCGTAGGAGCTACCATCAATAGTATCCAACACAACTTTATTGTTGTCATCTTGGCCTCTATAGAAATACTCCTTCAATGAATCATCATCAATGTGATGATTCGGGACACCATCACGAGTGTAGTGAATCTGTCCCAAGAGCTGCTCATCGACTCTCCAGGAAATGAAAAAAAGTTGTTCACCTTATCCTTGTAATTGATCTTCTTGGACACTGGATAATACTTTGTTAAGAACACATCTCTCAATTGACCCTAGATGTGGATTGAATTGTAGGGCAGCTCGATGAACCATAAAGAATCCTCTCTTGTCAGTGATAGAGGGAATACTCGCAATGCAATGATATCTATGTCAAAATATGGTCTACCCACGTAGCTTTTACAAAAAGCCCTTAGCTTGGACATATGATCATGAGGATCTTCTAACGACAGTGCTGAAAATAAACCCCTTGTGGTGAGCATATGAATCAGGGTACTTGGTAGTACAAGAGATCCATTAGAGTCAACAATGTCTACGTTACCTCTATAATAGTCTTGAGGTCAGTTTCTGGGGGTTTCTCTCTCAAGGCGTCCTAACTTATTTTCAATGGATCCCTGATTGTTTACACTAACTTGTATTTGAAGCTACAAGCCTGCTCCATCACCTACATTTTCTTTGTTTGGGTTACCTGGGATCCCTTGATTCTCCATTCTCCTCTAAGTTTGATTCAATTAGGAATCGTAAGGTGTTAGTTTCCCCCCTCGGTTTCGTTTACTTGGCATACACTAGAGTTAGAACTAAGAGAGTAAAAAACACAAAGAAAATGTAAAATTAGGAAATAGTTGACTAAAATTCAATAATGTAGTTAAAATTAATCTGGAAGCCAAATTTCCCCGTAGCGACACCAAATTTGATAAATTCAAATTAGACCTCCCTAAAGAAGCATACGCGATCGTTATCAAGTATAGAACCCAACTAGTCGGTTGGGATCAATCCCACCAGGAAAATGGTTTAGACTTAACTTTAACCCACAATTATATATGTTTAGTCGAGGTCTTTCCAAAACAATTAAATAAAGGGGGAGGGGTTGTGAAACAATTTCCTTCTTTAGTATGGTTATCAAATTAACAGAAGTAGACTTTGGTTGTTATCAAGATGAGAAAGTAACTAGGGTTTATATATTCCCATAGGTTCATAATGCAGTATTCCAAGAAATAGCAACCCTTTCCGAATGTATTACATGCAAAGTGATAAGTTAGGTATCTCTAACTCCTTGGTCCAACATATAGAGAATTTCACCCCGCACCTTGGTCCGGCTACATGCATATAATTTACTCACCCTTTTCATTACCTCATATTAGACATCATAATCGACGTGTAGCTTAGTTATTACTTTGCATCAATCGACACTAGCCTATTAGATAATATCACACTAAGTCTATGTTGATAATTCTTTTACTATTAACTACATCCTTGGTCCGGCAAGTAGCAACAAGGCAATTTCTAACGTTGTCCACCATTAAAAGGACTTCTAAACAAAACAATTACCAATGCATGAAAAACACTATTCAAGAATTGCTTAGTTTCTAGTAATACTTTGTTGATTACCTATGGTTCCCATAACCTTATTTTTGGATTTAGTTAATCATGTTAGCAAAATCATAATTTATATGTTTAGATGATGAAATCATGAACTTACTTAGCAAGAAAAATAAACCCAGAAGTCAAACTTGAATTCCAAACCAAAACACTTTAAAACTAAATTTGAAAATCAATTAACTTCTAGAGTTGCAAAAAATAGTCTACAATACAGAAGCTAGGACAAGAATAGTAGTAGCTAACCCCAAAAATGAGGTTTAGTACCCTATTTATAGAAACGAAGTCTTAATGAAAAAGAAATTCAAATAAGGAAATTTTTGTTCAGGTACACAACTTCAATCAATGAGACAACTAAATCAAACGGCAGACCAAGATCATGGTCCTTCGATCCATATACGATCCGTCGATGCTCCTCCGTTGCTTCATACTTAGAATCTTCAAATATCAATTACTGGAACCCTCTCTGAATCAAATGACGATTCACCAGTGTGGTTCGTCGATCAATCTACCAAAAATCAATGCCTCTCGTGGTTCCACACTTGGTCACACTTCCTTGATTTTCTTCCAATACTTGAAATGCTAATCTACGATCACCACCCACGGTTCGTCGATTGAACGACGGACCGTCGATTGCCTCCGTAGGTTTGTTTCTGCACTTTTTTCAGTTGTCTTATTCTCTTTTTACTTGAATATCTTTCCTGCAAAACAAGATACAAAACTTGTTAAAACCAATATAAAAGAACTCTAGACGCACACAACTCTTAAGTGAAATGCATTAGAAATACCGTGAAATTATGGTAGATCACCTCTTCCTTGGAAAAACCTTGATGAAACCTAAATGTTATGTTATACATCACCTATAATTTTTTTTGAGATATGATATAAGTGAATAGTTAACATAGGCTAAAATCCTAAGTTGGGGGTGTCATAAGAAAGAAAAAGAGAAGTCAAGAAGTGCAATAAAAGTCTAACAAACCCATGGTATTTCAAAGATATGGAAACCCTACATACAAAAAAAAGAAGATGAAGAAAAATAAAAGACAAAGAAAAAGAGAAGAAAAATCTTGAAATAAAAGCACAAAACTAAAAGAAATTATGTTTCGAAGAAATCCATGAAGGGAAATAGAAGATGACTTTGAAGCATTTGACTAAGGATTGAGGAAGGAGGATAGGGGATAACTTAAGGAAATAAAATCTCATTGGAGAAAAAGCCACTGAGCTCCAATGACCATGCATTTGAACTTAGCCCTATTAGAAGCCCTAGAAAGACCTTTTTGATCTTGCATGAGCCGAACCAAAGTTCATTTAGAAAATAAGATCAAGTCTCTGGGTGAAAACATACATTATGTTCCTCTATGTAAGTATCAGTGTTGCATCAGATTCCTGATCCTAAGTTGATAAATCTACGTGTGTGAAAATGGAATCATTCTTTGTGTGAGGGCATGTAGATAAATTTATTGATCTTGAACTTGCATTAGTACCAAGTATTATGAGCACAAGATTCTTTGGTAATGGTGTGTCACAACTTGAATCATTGAGTATATAACTGAGCTATGCATTAGTAGTCTGAGCCTTGTAGTGTACATTCATGATTGAGTCTTGTGTAGAAATATTTGAGACGTCCCTATTTGAACTATTAAACTTGAATTTTACTTAAGGACAACAAAAAGTGTAACGACTAGGGAGCACCCCCAAGTTGAAACACGGCGTACTCGACCTCTCGGAGGTCATATACAAGCCTCTTACCATTCACTCTTTACATAAGTATGTAAAGTAGTGTGAAATATACATTTTTTCACAAATAAACTCAATATGGAAACTCTTTTATAAAACATAATAAAAACCAAGTCTCATCATTAGATATCATAGACTCGAACATTAAGACTATCAAATTAGGGTCATCACCCTTACATCAATTAGAAACTTATAGTTTAATACAAAGTATTATGAAATAAAACTAGAAATAAAATCCATGTCTTGATGATATACCAATCTTTAGAGAAATCTACTTCCTAAGATTCAACTCTAGGAATCATGACTTGCCACAACCTAAACTTGTAGACATAGAGAAACATATGAAATTATCACAATTAATGCACCAAGTATGGTGAACATGCAAGAAACCATGCAAAAAGGGACATTTTAATTGAAATATGCTTTTCATTCCATTTTGATAAAATCTAACAAGACAAGTACAAGAAACATCTTCAAGTCAATATTCACATATAAGGTAAGACCACAATCATTAAGTAACCCATTTACCCATTTAGACCCTCTACCTAAGGATATCCTAAGACCCACAAAGGTGAGCTATGAAGAGACCGCCCATACAACCTCTTCAATACACACCTAAATGTTCCTCAAGAAATCCTATGTAAGAACTTTGGTAACTCAATAAGCCTTTACTAAGTGAACATTATTCATTTAAGCCATTTAGGAGACAAATAATCAAATAGGGGGCTTAACATAATAGTCTTTGAATATACCTAGGGAACTCACTCTAGCATCTTCAAAGCCTACTCGTGCCATGTGTAAAAAGCGTCGCATTCCACTACCTACACGTTGTAGTACCGATCCAATAGCCAAATTATACATCCCACATGATGAAAATAGGCATTGCGACATAGACCACACTAGCTAGATATGGAATCTAATGTTTTCAAAACCCCAAACCGTGGAAGGTGTTCTACTGGCCAAGGGTAGAACTAGGACACATCCCATGCTGGCACATGGTTTAGGGGATATCAAAAGTTTTATTTGTGCTCTATCCTCATATTCAAATAGAGCTACTCCCTTAAGAATATCCACTCAGTGCTTTGCCTTTGTTCTCATAGAGTAAGTTCATTCGCATAACTGTATTAGAGAAGGTATCATCTTTAAGCCCTACCAACTCATCATACCATTTCCAAAAAGGAGTCCAGAAGGTTTGCTAATCAAGGTTCATTTGGATAGATCTTACGACTTTCCCAGAGATGGTTTCATGTAGTTTAACCAATCTACCGCTAAGTCTGTCATTCCACTCAAGAAGGAGGTACCATTTTGGTCTACCCCTTCAAGTCTTCTTTATTAACCTTCTTTTCATATTAATGTCTTCACATTCTTAACCAACTTTTCATATTCAAGGTTTCACATTAATCTTTCATAGAAGGGTACCTACTTTAGGTCTACCGATCCTAGACTTTCATTCATACACTTATTTTATACAATTCAAGTACCAAGTAGAGACAATTAATTCAACCAACTCAAGATACAACATTATTCGATATAGAATCTTCTTAGTCCTTTATCATCATTTATCCACAATTCGAGAAGAATTACTTTCAATCACATCATTATATAGAATTCATAAAAGATCATATAGACATCACATGAGCCCATTCACCTTATGCAGTCACATAAGCCATAACATGATAATACCACAAATAACATAATAAAGCCGACAAGGCCACATTCATAGCATTTATAATAATTAAACACCGCCACCATGAGTGGACCATACCAATCAATAGCAATTCAATTGAAATTCTACCTTAAATAAGGTAATTAAGTCAACTTACCACATTCCAATTTCCACAATCACCATTCTTTAACATCTCCAACAACTCCACACAACAAGAGAACTTACCAATTACAATGATAATAAGACTAAGACCACCAATTCATCCAAATCAATGATTCAATAAAAATCAAGATAGATATCAATAAAATAAAGAGAACTAACTATGAACCATGATCAATATATAATTCAATAGCTAAGAATCTAAACATAAATTTAACATAATTAGATCATAATAAATATACTCACTCACTTTAGATCCAAAATTAGGATTCAAGGAATATATGGGTCCATGGAGTTGTTTTTATCATAAAACAATCAATTAACATTGTTTAATTCATAAATCATCAAATTAAACTTTTTAATGCAAAACCCCATGCTTAAAATTCGAAATAGGGTTTTAGGGTTCACAACAAGAAAACTCTGAATTACATGCATATTTTCCTAGTGATTAATATTAAAATTCGCAGGGAACTTATTTTCCTGCAAATTTCCAAACTAATTCTCAGGAAAATTCCCATATGATTCACAATTTTTTTGGAGTGGTTTTTGATATCTTTTGAAAAGTCGTTGAAATTTACTCCTTGAATGAGAGAAGTATCAAGTATGAAATCACCATAACTTTTATGTATAAATCCCCAAAAATTTAGTTTTATAAATTGGAGAATTTTATCTTCTTCCTCAGAGCTTGAAAGTTCTTCAATGAAGGATTTAACTAGAGATAGAATTTACAGAGATTGGGGAGCATATATTTTTTTATTCTAATTGAGGTTTGGGGTTTTTGATTAGGATAATGGGTGTATAATGACCTAAACTAAATATATAATACACCTCCAAAATAATTAAAATACCGCTACATTAATTGAACCTTTTTAAACAACTCAAACTTAACTTTTATTTTCGGAATTATTTTCGGGGAACAAGTTCACGTCATGGAGGTGTTCCTAAAGTTTTTGGAAATAATTTTTGGGACAGTAGGTTGCGCGATGTGGTGCGCGAAGTGGTGCGCGAAGAGGAGAAAATTTTTCCCATTGCTGGAGCAAGACCGTGATGCGGACACACTCCCACAGACTATTGGTCGCAAGCTGCGTTGACAGCATCTTGGCCAAGGCCTGGGTCCTCCTCAAGGACCCTTAGGTTGGTCCTTGGGGAGTTGTACACCGACTATTTTACCCAAAACATGTCCCTATATATTTTAGGGTCATATCCACTGATTTTAGACTCCAAAAAACACATAAAACTTGCACAATATACTAGGACACGCTACCAAACAAAAAAACAAGTTTTCGGACGTCTTGGTTGTCCCTTGACTTTCAACTTCAAAACTCTTTAAAAATGACTTATAAAGTTACTATTTATTATTTTAACAATTTATTAACTCCTAAAATCCATGTGAGAATCTATTTCACCCTATTTCATTTTAAGGGTTATAACAGTCTTCCCCACTAGGAAAACATTCGTCCTCGAATGACACTAAAACACTTCAAACACCTTCAAGGTTATATAAATCACGACTAAAATTTTACAACCATACCACATTAATACAAAATTTTAATATCTATGAGTATCATCAACTCCACGTACAAGAGACTCAAAACAGAACAACAAGAAAGTCGGAACAACATCTACAACTCATCATGCAATAAGACTCCACATTTTCTCATTTCATATAGGAGGAACTTCCTTCTCTACATTTTGTTTTTCTCACAAAACATTTCTAAGAACATCATGTCAATTTCTCATAAAAGCATACTTATGCAACATTTTCGAAGATCACTTTTAAACATACTCATAAGTTTACTCATGCCATATATAGGCAATTTACTAAAGATGCATATCAACTTGAGAGACCAATTCATTAAACTCATTTTACCATATAAGTATAAACTCATGAAAAATATGCAAAGCTATAGGGGATCATGAAAACACATTTTTTAAGAAGTAACTCCCAAAACACGCATCATGGTACTAAGGAATTTCTAAATCTCAAGCTTGAATAGAATAGAAGAGAAGATATTAAATCCATCAACCTAACTATTACCATAATCCCCAACTTGGCAAAACCCCCATAAACTCTATCATGAAAAAAACAAAGGGAAAACTATAACTTACCGGTACCTTCATCCGGATTTGCTTCCTTGTTATCTTGAAGAGCATAGAAGCGTGTCTTCTTTTGTTCACCCATATACGGACCATTATAAGGAGCTTGATTGGAATCTTTTCCTCTACTAGAAATAGTAGGATAATCTCTCACCTTGTGATCATTATTTCCACAACCATAGCACCCACCAATACCGGCTAGCTTCACAAAGTGCTTCTTCCACAAGTAGAGCAAGAAGGCTTAATATTTCTAGAACCACCACCACTCTCATGGTTAACTTTAAGATCATTAGGCACATCTTGGTTTGGTTCTCTCTTCTTAAACCTATGTTGATTTTTTCCATTTGTTCTTTCTCTCTTAACACCTCTACTCCTCCTTTCAATCTTAGACTCCTCAATGGAATTAGAATACATAATAAGCCTATATAGAGTCAATTAATTATGGATCAGGGACGTACGGCACTCTTTTTTGAAAAGGTGTGTAACACCGGTCACAAACCTACTCATCTCATCCCTAGGGTTAGACACCAAGGATGGAACATACTTAGACAATAAGGTAAATTTTAAAGAATACTCCTCCACAGTCATGTTACCTTGTCTAAGGTTTATAAACTCCTCAACCTTAACTTCTCTCTTCTCATGGGGAAATTTCTTTCCTAAGAATGCTTCCTTAAGCTCTTCCTACTCCATAGGACCCGATTCAACTGTTCTGTTCTCTTTCCATTGTGTGTACCACACTTGAGCAACCTCCCTCAATTGGTCTGAAGACAACTCATTCTTATTTTTTGAAGCACCCCTATAACACTCAAAACCTTATTGACACAGTCTAGAAAATCTTGGAGATCCTCTCCCACCTTAGAACCAAGAAAGGTACGGCGATTCATCCTCACAATGTACCTCAACCTAGTGGTCATGGTACTCTCAAGAGCATTCACCCTAGGCCCCACATACCTATTTTCTTGATCCATCATTGCTCGGGCTAGGGCAAAAAGAGCTCCTCTAACCTCCTCATTAATCATGTCTGGAGGAACCACTTGAACCTCATTCCCTTGGTTTACCAAAGGGACTTTTTCACCTTGAGGAACTTGATCACCTTGGGGAACTTGTTAACCTTGGGGAGGAACTCCCTCATTCACTACTCCTTCCTCCACTCTTCTTGCAGGTGTCCTCCTTGAGTTCATATCCTATGAACACAAGAAAAGAGATTAGGAAAAGACACTTATAACCTCATTTCTATGGAATGACAGAAGAGTAATAAAGAAAGTTAAACATCTATCATCCTATAACCTATCACTCATAGATGTGTCACGACTCACACCGATGAACAAGACACTACTAGACATGGCTTCATGAGACTTTTGAACCCTAAAGACTACTTCATAACCTTATGCTCTATTACCAAGTTTGTAACGACCTAGCAGCACCCCCAAGTCGCCACACGACGTACTCGACCTCTCAAAGGTCTTACAAAGTCTCTTAACAATCATTCATTACATAAGTATGAAAAGTGAAGGGGAATTTAAAACTTTTCACAAATAAAGTCAATAAGGAAAATCTTTTATAAAACATAAGAAAAACTAAGTCTCATCATAAGCCATCATAGACTCAAACATTAAGACTATCAATTTAGGGTCACGAGACTTACATCTCATTGGAGAAAAAGTCACTGAACCCAAATAACCATAAATTTGCACTC
This sequence comes from Solanum habrochaites, assembly GCA_027704765.1. NCBI lineage: Eukaryota > Viridiplantae > Streptophyta > Magnoliopsida > Solanales > Solanaceae > Solanum > Solanum habrochaites. The sequence goes on from JAKWJA010000910.1 coordinate 134,855, forward strand.
AACACCGTTACAAGCCTTACAAATACGTTTTTGATATTGAGTGAACCGAACTAAAGGTCAATTGGAAAAATAAGAGCAAACCTATATGTGAAAACATGGATTGTGTTCCTCTTTGTGAGTGTGAGTGTTGCATCAAATACCTAATCATAAGTTGCTAAATCTAGCTGTGTTAAAATGAAATTATTCTTTGTGTGAGAGCATGTAGATACTTTTGTTGATCTTTAACTTGCAAGATTAGCAAGCATAGTGAGCTCAAGAATCTTTTGTAATGGTAGGTCACAACTTTAATCTTTGAGTATACAAGTGAGTTATGCATGAGTAATTTGTGTCTTTTTGTGTACTTTCATGATTCAGTCTTGTGTAGCACTATTTAAAACATCCTATTTGAACTGCTAAACTTGAGTTTTACTTGAGGAAAAGCAAATATGCAACAACCTGAGAGCACCCCTAAGTTTCCACACGGCATACTCGACCTCTCGAGGTCTTATACAAGCCTCTTAGCATTCATTCATTACATAAGTATGAAAACTAATGCAGAATTTAAAACTTTTCATAAATAATGTCAATAAGGAAACTCTTTTATAAAAAAACATAACAAAAACCAAGTCTCATCATAATCCATCATAGACTCGAACATTAAGACAATCAAATTACGGTCACAATCCTTACATCAGTGTGAAACTTATATTCTAATACAAAGTCTTTAATGAAATAAAACTAGGTATAAAATCGATGTCCTCAAACATATGAGGACATACAATTATTGAGAGAAATCTACTTCCCAAGCTTCAATTCTAGGAATCCTCACTTGCACCACCTACAGTTGTAGACATAGAGAAACATATGGAATTAGCACAATTAATGCATTAAGTATGGTGAACATGCAAGAAAACCATGAAAAAAGGGACATATTAATTGAAATATGCTATTTATGCTATTTTGATAAAAATCACATAATACAAGTATAAGAAATATCTTCAAGTAAATATTGACATATAAGGCAAGATAACAATAATTAAGTAACCCTTTTAGCCATTTAGACCCTCTACCTACGGATATCCTAAGACCCACCTAGGTAAGAGATGAAGAGACCGCCCATACAACCAATTCGATACACACCTATGTGTTTCTCAAGAAATCCTAGGTAAGAACTTTTCTAACTGACTAAACCTTTACTAAGTGAACATTATTCATTTAAGCCATTTAGGATACAACTAAGCAAATAGGGAACTTCACATAATGGTCTTGGAAGACCTAGGGAACTCACTCTAACATATTCAATGCCTACTTGTTCCATGTGTAGATAGCGTCTCATTCCACTACCTACATATTGTAGATACTTTCCAACACCTTAATTTTACATCCCACATGCTGAAAATAGGCATTAACAGACATAGATCTCACTAACTAGGTAAGAAATCCAGTGTTATCAAAACCCCATACCGTGGAAGGTGTTCTACTATTTAAGGATAGAACTAGGAGACATCAAATGTTGTCACATGATTTAAGGGATATCAAAATTTTATTTGTGCTCTATCCTCATACTCAAATAGAGATACTCTCTTTTGAATATCCACTTGGTGATTTGTTTGGTTCTAATAGAGTAAGTTTATTCATATAAGTGTATTAGAGAAGGTACCATCATTAAGCCTTAGCGACTCATAATACCATTTACAAGAAGGGGTCCACAAGGGCTGCCAATCAAGATGCATTTGGATAGATCTTATGACTTTCTTAGAGATGGTTTCATGTCGTTCCAATCAACCTACCCCTAAGTCATTCATTCCACTCAAGAAGGAGGTACCATTCAGGTCTATACCTTCAATACTTATTTATTAACCTTTTTTCATATTTAAGGTTTCACATTCTTAACCTTCTTTCCATATTCAAGGTTTCACAATAGTATTTTATAGAAGGGTACCTACTTTAGGTCTACGGAAACTATACATTCATTCATACACTCATTCAATACAATTAAAGTACCAAGTAGGGACAACTAAGTCTACCAACACAAGATACAACATCATTCTATATAGACTCTTCTTAGTCCTACATCATCATATATACACAATTAGAGAAGAATTACTTTCAATCACATCATTATAGAACCCACACAAAATCATATAGACATCACATGAGCCCCTTCACCTTATACATTCACATATACCATAACATGATAATACCTCGATCCACATATTGATGCTTACAAGGCCATGTTCATAACATTTACAACATTTAAACACTACCACCATAAGTGGACCTATCAATCAAAGGAAATTCAATATCAATTCTACCTTAATTAAGGGAATTATTTTAACTTAGAACATTCAAATAGCCTCAATTACTATTCCTTAACATCTACAATAACTCCACCCAACAAGAGAACTTACCAATTATAATGCCCATAAGGCTAAGTCCACCAATTCATCCATATCATTGATTTAACAAAACCCAATAATATATAAATACTATAAAGAAAATATAAAAAATTCCAACAATGATAAAAATATAATTCAATAGCCCATAAAAATCTAAATGAATTCAACATAGTTATATCATAATTAATATACCCATTTTAGAGCCAAAATTTGAAATTCAAGGAATACATGGGTCCATGAAGTTTTTTTTTTTTTATCATAAAACCATAAATTAAAAATGAATAATTCATGAATCATCAATTTAAACCTGTTAATGCAAGAACCCGTGCTTAGAATTTGAAAATATGATTTTAGAGTTTTTGAAATCATTTTAAATACCTTCGAAATTTCCTCCCTGAATGAGAGAAGAATCAAGAATGAACTAACCATACCTTATTAGTAGAAATCCCATGAAATTTAGGTTGAAAACTTTGAGAATTTTTTCTTCTTCCTTGGAGCTTGATAGTTCTTCAATGGAGGATTTAAATAGAGACTGAATTTAGAGAGAAGGGTGAGCATATTTTTTATTAGTTCTAATTGAGGGTTTGGATTTTTTATTAGGGTAATGGGTGTATAATGACCTAAAATCAATATATAATACACCACCGAAATACCCAAGATACCCTACATTAATTGGAACTTTTTAAACAAGTCAAATTTACCTTTTATTTTCTGAATCATTATCGGGAACAAGTCCGCGTCATAGAGGTGTTCCTGAAGTTTTTGGGAAAGTAGGTTGCACAATGTGGTCCGTAATGCATAGAAAATCTTTTCCCATTACTTGATCAAGTCCGTGACGCGGACACACTCCCACAAGCTACTGGTCTCAAGGTTCCTTGGCAGGATCTTGACCAAGGCTTCGGTCCTTCTCAAAAACCCTTAGGGTGGTCTTTGGGGAGTCTTACCCAAAATTTTTGACCCTTAACACGTCCATATAGGTGTTAGGGTCATCCCCTGATTTTAGACTCCAACAAACACATAAAAACAGGCACAACATACTGGGAATTACTAGTAATCTAAAGACTACTTTTTGAACGTCTTGGTTGTCCTTTGACTATCAACTTCAAAACTCTTTAAAACTTATTTATAAAGTCAGTCTTCATTATTTTAACAAGTTATTAACTCCTAAAACCCATGTGAGGCTTTAATTCACCTTATTTCATTTTGAGGGTTATAAAAAAACTTTAAGTTAGAGGTGTTGATGAGTCCTCAAATTGGACTCATCTAAAGACTTGTTTTAATGCAAAATAGTTTCCTCAATTTTGTATTTTATCTCGATATATGATAAAAACTTCTAAGTTTCAGGTATTTGAAGATTTGGTAGGAGCATAGACACTTAGGCGCACAACGAAAGAAAAGATCTGAAGACACAAAGTGCGCCTCACCAAGAACACTTTTCGATATGTCGTACAATAAAGTTTCGCCTTCTGTTATAGCAAGTAAGACCAGAAGAAAGTGAATCATAAGGTATGAAAAGAAGAAGTTGCCATTTTTCGAATAGTTCTACGAAGTAGAATTATTTCTCGAAACTTTAAAAAATGCATGGATATAAATTCAAGGAACATATGGATATGAACCAGAGAAAGGGTGAATCATCGAATGAATCAGTTATTCACGACTAAAGAAGCCTAATGGATCTGTAAGATACCGAAAATGAATTAGGTGAAGCTATAGCCTAAAATGTTTTTCATGATGTTCTAAGGTCCTAAAATGGTCTATAATGTGATATTGAGGCAGTATCTAAGAGTTTAGGTGATTTGGAAGTGAAACGTCAAGGGACGACAACGAATGCACTTGCGGTTAAGACACGTCCTGCATCTCCTACCTAATGCAATTGACTACCAAGACGTTTGACGATTAAGTCACCTATGTGCCTCATGTGTGGTGATATGCTAATATGTGTGTAAATGAGTAAATGAGGGAATTATATGATTTATTATAGTGTTTATAGGCATTTTTTCAAGTTTCGTGAAGTTTGGAGGTCAAACATCCAAGAACGTCTATTACATTCGAAAGGTTTGCCTTGAAACGACCTTGTGTGTCTTGGCATGTTTCATCGAGTTTTATGTGTTCGTTTTGGATGAAATTCATTTGAGATATGCTAAACTCGTATACTAACATATTTGGGTTGGAAACGTCAAGAAAAACGTCCCTAAGGACCATCCAAATGTCCTTGAAGAAGTACCCTTTTTGTTGAGCCAAGACTGCCCAACCTACGGAGGCAATCGACGCCCTGTGGGTCAGCCGAAGCCCCGTAGATGAGGGGTCATCGGTGTAAACTTAGATATGGTGAAGTAGAAGCCAAATACCAGTCTCAGTCCCAAACCACAGACCAACAGATGGTCCGTTCGTCAAGGTACGGGTCGTCGATGGTCTTTCGTCTGTGAGTCTGCCTTCTTGCGCAAGTTTACTATTAAGTGAAGGGTGAATTGGTAAATTCACCCAACGACCAAATTAGAATTTTGGTGGTTCCTTAAGGATATTTTGGGTATTTTAAACATGCTTATAATTCTAAAACACTTAGAATATTTCATTCTTCAAAATAAAAATCCAAAATCCCTTAGAAATTCTCTAAAACTCATTTGGAGACAAAACTCAAAGAACAACTTGTATTGGAGTCTTGAGTGGATATTATACATCAAATTGGTGGATTATATTAAGTGAGGTGTGTTTTTTGATCCTTGAAACTCTATTCATCAAGGATCTCAACTTTCAAAGAAGTTTTCTAAAGTTTTTAAAGATGAATTGTCCAATTTCATAATCCATCCATGGGCTCTTGAATTATATATTTTAAAGCATTTTATATTTATTTAATCATTATTAATTAGATTATTTTAATTCAATTAACCTATGAACCCATATAATTAATGAACTACTTTATGGGTTAAGTGATTTGGACTTAATGCTTATGAATTCAAGTTTAGTTTTCTATGGGCTATTGATTGATGTAATAATTGTATTTAATTGATGTATAGATTGTCTTAGATTGATTAATATTTATTTAATTTACCTATTTTAATTGATTATCATATTTTTTATATTGAATTGATTTTCATGGCCATGGGTAAGTGCCTTATGGTATTGAATTGGATGGTTTAGCATTATATTGAAATGTTGAGGATGGAGTGGTGGTACACTTCCCTAATTACCTTTATTTTATTTTAATTAGACTTCAATTTTGTTGTGATTGGTATGGTCCACTTATGGTGTCAGTGTTATGTTCTTTACTTGTAATTGATGTTGCCCTGTCGGTGTTACTTTATGTACTATGATGATCATGGACTTGTCGGCACTACTTGAAGTATTGTGATGATTTGTGTAGTTTATGTGATGTATGACAATATCTATCTACATATGACGTAATGTAAAAGTATGTGTTCTTTCTATGTATGTTAGGAGATCATGTAGGCTATGATTATGTGCTTATATGTGTAGACTTATATGTTGATGCATGATTGTTCCTACTTGACTATATGAGTTCTGATGGCTATATTGATGATGATATGGTAATGTATAGGACGACATAAAGATGATAAGGGTAATTCCTAAGTGATTCAAATAATGATATGCTATACGTGATAAAGTAAAGAATGTTGTGTCTTGTTTTTAGACATGTGTCCCTTACTTGATACAAGTATGAATGATATGTGGATATTAGATGTCTTCACTAGGTAGGTATAGTGCACCTTTTTCATGCATGAATTAATGATATGTGAGACATTAAATGATGTTAAGAAGGTCATGTACGTGGAAAAGGTTATGTTAATGAATTTGAAGTCGAAGAGTCGTAACAGTATCCTTCAAGTAAAGGGTGATGGCTTAGGGTCGATTGGCTGGAAGGACATCATATTATCCTCAGGAAAGTCATAATGATATATATCTTAGTTTCCATTGAAATATAGCCCTAGTGGACCTCTTTTGTAGGGTGAACGTGATTGGGTTATGAAGTAGATATGGAACCTCTTCTTGTGATCCTTTAACGTCAATTACTCTATGAGAACAAAGGCTAACACCGAGTGAGTGTGTCATGTGAAGTCGCTCTACTTGATTAGGAGACTAGAGTACAATGTAGATCTACTTGAGAGTTAGACCAGAGTGCATGAAAGCCCTTTATATTCTTTTCTAATGTGCCTACGTGGAATGTGTCTTAGTTCTACCCTTGGCAAGTAGAACACCCTCATTGGATTAGGTTAGAACTCCATATTCCATGTCTAATTATCACGGTATATGTTGGTTATTATCTATTCTCATTATATGGTATACTGAAAGAGGGTCGATTTATTTTTACAAAACACCACCCTAGGCAGTCTTGCAAACGCCTGCAACACTCAGCCTATCTTACACCCACAAATTTGACAAAGTATAGAACTACTTTAACAACAAAGTTAAACAACAAACAATATTTACAGGAACTCGTCCCAAACTTTATTAATCAGATAATTAATACAAAGGGAAGGCTTCACGAATTTGTCTAAGGCCAGAAAAACACTCTCCAAACCATAGACACAATTTCCACCCTTAATAAAATTTTTGCACATGGCAGTTACATGCGGCAGTTACAAATGACACATGTCCGACACTTGTGATCACAGGATTCAAACTAAGTTTCCAACAACTGTATTTCTAACAGATAGAATCTAATTCAAATTACATCCTCATCCACATGAAATATTAATATTCTAACACTAAGAATATTTCAGGCTACATTCCAACACTTAGAATATTTCAGCCAGCTTCTAACACTTGGAATATTCTAGCTGTCCTCCAACACTTAGTTTTATTTCATCAATTCACGTGAAATGCCTTTGTTCTTGCCATCGTCATTTCTTCACAGCTTTGCCTTGTCAAGCCAACACGCTGTCTTGCCGATGACTCTAGCCCGCACGTAAGCCTTTCATGTTCATGTTGCCTTGCCAACACCCAATCACCTTGAACCTGTGTTGCACTGTTTTGCCCCCATTCATGTCAATACCAATGCCCAAGTCCTTGACATGTCTGCACGTAGTTAAATCAAGTAGTTTACAGGTCTAACAGACCACCAGCACCACTTGAATTTGATGTCCTCATCGAGACTATTTTAAGATAGTCCTCAATTTGAGCATCAAACTAACATGAGTCTTTCGCCTTCTCACAAACTGCATCAGCTGCACTCTTGACTTTCCAGTGAACCAAGAATTCTGTCTTAGTATTCTTCTTACTTGTGCCCAAAACTCGGTGATCATGGATCTTCTCAATTTCAGCATCATACTGTGTAGGTACTGATGGAGGAGCCCTGTTTGACCTATTTCTGTGCGGATCATCTGCATCTGCAAAGTAAGGTTTCAAGAAACTCACATGGAAAGTGGGATGAATTTTCAACCTTTTCGGGAAATTAATCTATAAGCAACTTCGCCCACTCGTTTCACCACTTCGAATGGACCATCATATTTAGGAATTAAACCCCGATGTCTATTCTTACTTACAATCTGTTTCCAGATTTGTTGAGTAAGTTTCAATAACAATTTGTCACCCACATTGAACTCAACAGAGCGACGATGTTTATCAACATACTTCTTCATGCACCGCTGAGCCTTGCGCAGGCTATCATGTGCCTCAGATAACATTTCAAGTGTGTCCCTTGCAACCCTGTATGCTGCTGCACACTTTCCCTGATTTTTAGATTTGGCAACATATAGTGTCGTCATAGGTTGTTTGCCTAAAATGATTTCAAAAGGTCTCATTTCTGTTGCAGACGACTTATGCAGATTATAGCAGAACTGCGCAGTGTCTAACAAGTCACCCAATTCCGTTGACTTGCTTTCACATAGTGCCTCAAGTATTCTTCCAACAAGTGATTAATTCTTTCTGTATGTCCATCTATTTGTGGATGATTTGCAGTAGAAAATTTTAACTCAGTTCCCATCATATTGAACAAAGTTGTCCAAAACCTACCAGTGAACCTTGTATCTCCATCACTCACGATGTCAGCCGGAACACCAAAATACTTAACCACATAATGTAGAACAAATCAGAAACAACTTTAGATGAACATAGTTCAGGTGCAGCAACAAAACAAAATATTTTGAAAACCTGTCAACTATCACCATGATAGATGCTTTGCCGTTAACCTTAGGGCATGCCGAAATGAAATCCATGCTTACCGATAGCCACGACCTCTCAAGAACAGACAAATGTTGCAACAAACCTTCTTCCCTTTTACAATCAGTCTTGTCAACTTGACAAACATAACAAGTTTTGACGTATGACTCTATATCGTCTTCCATCTTTGGCCAAAAATAAACACGAGACAGTAAAGCTAACATCCTTTCAACACCTGGATGTCCAGCCCAAGAAGAATCATGCACTTCTTTCATTAAGACTTTGCGTAGTCGACCTAATTTGGTACAATGATTCTCCCCCCTTTAAAATAGAGCAGATCGTCCTCGATCCAATACCGTCTCATTGTGCCATCTTGTACTTGACCCCTCCATTTAACATACAATGAATCATTTACAGCACACAACCTGATTCTATCGTAGAAATTAGTTTTGAGTTTTGAAATTGAATGTACTACAACAAATACCTCTTTCTAATCAGCGCATTAGCAACCTGGTTGTGTTTTCCTGGTTTATGTTCCCACACGAAATCATATTATGCCAGGAATTCTTTCCACCGTGCTTGTTTAGGACTCAACTTTTTCCGTGTCTTGAAAAATGTATTTGCTACATTATCTGTTCTTACTATAAATCGAGTACCCAGGATATAAACTCTCCAAACTTGCAAACAGTGTACCACCGCAACCATTTTTTTTCATGTGTTGAGTATCGCTGTTCAACATCATTCAATTTCCTACTTTCAAAGGCCACTGGATGACCTTCCTGCACTAATACACCACCAATTGATTTGTCTGACGCATCAGTGTGCACTTCAAATGGTAACTCAAAATCAGGTAATTTGAGTATATGTTCAGATGCAATAGCATTCTTCAAATTCTGAAATGCTTCATCACATTGTTCAGACCAAACCCAATTAGTATCCTTCTTCAACAAGTCTTTCAAAGTCGCTACCCTTTTTGAGTAACCACCAATGAATTTTCTGTAATACTTAGCCAAGCCACGAAACGACCTCAAATCCTTCACATGACGAGGTTCCGTCCAATCAACAATGGCTTACACTTTCTTAGGATCCATTCGAACTTGATTTTTACTAACAAGATGCCCCAAAAAATTTATCTCCGGTTGAGCAAACTCACACTTTTCCATCTTAACATAAAATGTGTATTTTCTCAACTGAGGCAGAACCAAACTTAAGTGATTAACAAGTTCCTCCAATGTTTGACAATAAATGACAATATCATCTAGATAGACAACAACAAAGTTATCAAGATAGTCAAACAGTACATTATTCATTAAGTTGCAAAATGTTGCTGGAGCATTAGTCAGCCCAAATGGAATTACAACGAATTCATATGAACCATATCTAGTTACACATGTTGTTTTTAGTTCATCACCTTCTGCTATCCTAACCTGACAATAGCCTTCCCTGAGATCAAGTTCTATGAACCAGCATGCCTTACTCAACCTGTCCATCAAATCCTGCACCAATGGACCGGATACTTGTTCTTTAAAGTTGCCTTGTTTAGCGCCCTGTAGTCTACACACATTCGCATCGTCCCATACTGTTTCTTTTGAAATAAAATAGGGGCACCATATGGAGCCTTAGATGGATGAATCAATCCAGCATCCAACAACTCATTCAATTGTTTGTGCAATTCAGCCAATTCCTTAGGAGCCATACGATAAGGAGCTTGTGCAGGAGCAACCATACCAGACAGCAACTCAATTTTATGATCGATATCCCTCCTTGGTGGTAATTTTTTTTGTAATTCAGGCGGCATGACATCAACATACTGTTTAAGCAATTCAACAACACAATCAGGCACTTCCATCTTAACATCAGGTTTCACTTCAACCAAGGCAGCAAGTATAGTGTCATCACCCTTCTTCAACCCTTTGTCGATTGACATAGTAGAAAAGAACATTCCCTTGTCTTTCTTCTTTGCAACTTTATTAATGTTCCCAAATGGATGAACTACTTTAAGAAATCCAGCGTTGCTTCCATTCATGACCATCACTCTATCTAAGTGAAGAGACAGAACAAACTGGAATTTTCTTAGAAATAAGTACCAAGTATGATCTCAAATTCACTGAGCGGCATCACCATCAAATTATTTTTGCCCACCCAATTTTCAGTCGACATAGACACAACATAAGCCATATCCACAATGGCCTGTGCCTTAGCATTGACTGTTTTGACATAGGAAGGGCTTTTAGACAACTTCAGCCCCAATTTTGTAGCAATTTTCACAACTACAAACGTATGAGTGGCTCCTATATCAACCATTGCCATTACGTTGTTCTTTCACTATCATTTCTATATGAATTAGGTAAGCATGAGGATTCAAATTACTAGACATTTTTTCAACATTATTAACCGACGTAGTATGGTTGAAGGACAATCCCAATGGGTTTTCCATTGCATCCACGATTTCCTCATCTTCCTCCCTTTGATTCATATTTCCAGCAAGCAAAGCATTTACTTATTCCTAGTTTGGACAAGACTTGGCCAAATGAGGACCTCCACAAGTCCAACAACACTTAGAATTACCATCTTTGTTCTTTGGTTTGTCTTTTCCATCCTTCATTTGCGCCTTTCCTTTGTCATTTGTACAGTCCTTACAACTATCCTTTTTTCGTTTCCCTTTCTTATCGCTCTTTTTCTTAGTTTTTGAAGTAGAGGGAACATCCGTCAAATGACGAGTTGTCCGAAAATCAACCAATGAATCTACAACAGCAATTGCGCCAGGCAGATCTTTAACATTCTGCCTCAGAAGTTCATTTTGATCCCAGCCTTTCATACCTGAAATGAAGTTGTGCAATTTATCCTCATTAGACATATTTTGAATGTCTAACATCATAGAGGTGAATTCTTTAATGTATTCCCTCACCGAATCCGTCTGTCTTAGTCTTTTCAACTAATCCCTTCCAAGCCAAGAGGCGTTGCTAGGAAGAAATTGATCACACATTTCTTTTACTAACTTATCCCACATATCAATTCTAGGACGACCAGCACTTACATCATCTGCATTTCGAGTTCTCCACCAAAGTTTAGCATCACCCGTCAAGTACATTGTGGTAATGTTTAACTTGTCTGCGTCAGGTTGCAGCAGTAAAATACTGCACCATGTCCCAAATGAAGTATTCCAGTTCTTTAGCACTTTTTGTACCACTGAAGGCCTTAGGTTCTATAATTTTAACCTTAGATGATTCAACACGATTTGAACTCAACATAGCCACAACCCGACACAATACAACGATCTCTGCACGAAGGTTCTCATTTTCCTTCTATCGTCCCTCAAGTTGTTGTGTAGTTGTGGTACGAAAATTCAAGATTTCAGTGATGTGTTTGTCAACATTCTGTTGATATACACCAATATCCCCCTGAACTTTCTCAACGTTAAGTCTCAAATCAATGACTTGTGTCAACAAATCCACAAACGAAGGGTCTCCCAAAGTATCATCTGTAAACCCAACGAATGGTTCAATTTTTCGTGCAAGTTCCTACAGTTCTGCATTTTTCACCATCGTTCAACCGTGCTCTAATACCAATTGAAATAGGGTCAATTTATTTTTACCGAACACCACCCTAGGCAGTCTTGCAAACACCTGCAACACTCAACCTATCTTACACCCACAAATTTGACCAAGTATAGAAATACTTTAACAGCAAAGTTAAACAACATTTACAGGAACTCGTCCCAACCTTTATTAATCTGATAATTTATACAAAGGGAAGGCTTCAAGAATTTGTCTAAGTCCAAAAAAACACTCTCCAAACCATAGACGAAATTTCCACCCTTAATAAAATTTCTGCACATGGCAGTTACATGCGGCAGTTATAAATGACACATGTCTGACACTTGTCATCACAAGATTTAAACTAAGTTTCCACTAGCTATATTTCTAACAGATATAATCTAATTCAAATTACATCCTCATCCACACGAAATATTAATATTCTAACACTTAGAATATTTTAGGCTACATTCCAACGCTTAGAATATTTTAACCAGCTTCCAACACTTAGAATATTTTAGCTATCCTCCAACACTTAGTTTTATTTCAACAATTCACGTGAAATGATTTTGTTCTTGCCATCGTCAAGTCTTCACATATTTGCCTTTTCGATCCAACACGCTGCCTTACCGATGACTAGATCGCACGTAAGCCTTGCATGTTCAAGTTGCCTTGCCAACACCCAATCACCTTGAACGTGTAATGCACTTTTTTGCCCCCATTCATGTCTAGACCTAGGCACAAGTCCTTGACATGTCTGCACATAGTTAGATCAAGTATTTTATGAGTCTAACAGATACCTACTAGCATTAGAGAAGTTTTATGAAGTTTAGGTGGTGGTATGGGACGACATCTAAACATTGCACAATAGGCTTTGAAGGTGTTAGTTAGAGTCCCTAGGTCTTGTCCAAGACCATTACATGAATGTCTTTATGTGATGAATGATTCTTAAATAAACTAATGAATGTAATGATTTAAGTAAAGAAAGCATGTTAAATGAATAAGTACTTAACTAGAGTAGTTAAGGGTTGTCTAGTTAATATGTGAAGGTGGAATAGGAATGGTTACTTCGTATATTACCTAGATAAATCTTAAGAATGACCCTTGTTATTGGAAGATGTTGATTATGTGGACATGATCTAATCCTTAGGTTGTCTTAAGGACTATTTAGGTAATCTTGAAGAGGTCAATCATGGACATTATCTTCTTGATTTACTTACGCAAGTGTTTTGATATACTTTGGAAGGATAATGTAATATTATCTATATGTTGTTGTGTTAAGTAAGAATGATTCTATTTTAGGTATTCTATAGGATCTCTACAGTGTTTGTGTAAGGGATTGTATGGGAAATCAGTTCACAACTTACTGAAGTGAAACTTAGAATCACCTTTTGTAAAATAATCACATGTTCATATGTTTGGTGTCTTGTAAGTGTGTGTCTATCTCATTACAAGTGATCTTAAAGATCATTTAGGTGTGCGTAGAGATGTTGCATGGGAGGTATCTCTTTATATTGCTTAAGTGAGTCTTAGGATAGATTTTAGTGAGGGGATTATATGCTATAAAGTGCCTATGGTAGAATTAAGCAACCTCACTGTAATAGTGAAGAAATTCACTATACAGTGAATTGAGGTTACTGTAATGTTGTCCTAAAAATGTTCTAATTTGACTAAGTGATTTCTTAGGTGTTTCTAAGTTGTTAAATGCAATTCTTATGATTATACTATGATATTCAAATGAAAAGATCCATATTTCCAATTAATATTTGTTTTTATGATTTCATGCATTATGCCATACTGATTACATGTGGTTGTACTAATTCCATGATTTTATATGTCTCTATAGTGTTTTTTAGGTGAGGATCATTTGGGAAGAAAGACTTGGATCGTATCATCATTTAAGTGAAGTTAAAGTATGTCCTCAGTTGACTCGAGGGCATAAGATGTGTTTTATTTCCATTGTGGAAGATTTGTAATAGAGTAAGTATTTCTATATTTTGAAGTATGGGTCGTGTCTCAAGTATTCTTGTGTCTAATATTTGATGAGCTTAGTATTTGCTATGATTTCTAATGAAAGATGTTATTAAAGATATTCTTATATTTGTGAAAATTCTTAATTCCGCACTACTTTTTATATGATTTATATGAAATGAATGATACAGAAGGTCTTGTACAAGATCTCGAGAGGTAAAGTATGCCTTTTGCGCTCCGACAGTGTCATGTCTTCTTGGACGTGGCCTCGGGATGTGATAGGATCCACCAGCACTTAATCTAAAGGCTATCAATTCTGAACTCTTTTATTATGCATACATAGATTTTGAGATAATGAAAACATTATTATATTTTTCAAGTTTTAGTTTTAAAGTTTTGAGTATTATTCTCTCAATTTTGAAGAGGGTTTTTGGGGAATCTTTAAGAAAGAAGTTCTTTTTCAAATCTTGGAAGTTGGTCTTCACCGTTTACCTTCCTTTTCTACTTTTAAGGTTTAATCTCTTATATCCACTTGATTCCTTTATCATTATAAGTATATTTGATTGTTGCTTGATGTAGGATAACAACCCTCATTCTTGGGGTGTGATTTACCAAATATGTGTTGATATTATTGTTGGGTATTTCTTGCTGATAGGATTAGATGCATTTTAATGGTGTTTTCACCTAATAGTTTTGGTTTAATTTAATGGGTTTTTTGTTGCAAATACAAAACCACTCATGTGTTTTTGACTTGCCCGAGAGGGAGGTCACGAAACCAAGACCACTAGACTGCTGTTCTAAGGAGTGGGTCGACATGAGGTTCAGCCTTAGAGGTTGAACCCTAGACCCATATCCAAGAACACTCTATCATATGGTCAGGGTGTGGGTAAGGCATAGGCTGGTTAATTTAGACGGGTGGGGTTTCAAGTGGAACCCATTGATATGGGGGAAGTTTCCCGAGAGGGAATTTACTTTCACCTAAAGCTTAGCCTAGTCAGTATTGTCTTGCAAATTCTCCTATCGAAAGCATGTGCCCATTAGTTTGTGTTAACATATATTGCGTTCACACCCTCAAGAACTTTCCCCCATACTTGTTTTGTCCTTTGGTTTTGCTAATTTTACTATCTGTGACAAAAACCCTTTCTTTATATTTGACCCTTTGGTGTCACAAATTAAACTTTTTTTGTTTCAATACTCGAAAATGTAGTTATTTAGTGTTTTTAGTTCTTTAAAGGTTAGTTTTATTAATTTAACGTTTTGTTTAGTTTTATTTGTTGATTAAAATTCCCAGAAATCCTGAGTGTTAATGGTAGCAATGGAATTCAGGTAGGCCATCAGGATGACATTGTTAGTTTGAACAAACTCCTGGAGCCCAACGTCAACGACCCACATATAATGAGAATGAAGTTGGGGAAATGACTACCAACCTGTTTCTTATTAACTAGGTGATGAGACATTTTGTAAAATGGGTTTGCCACAACAACTAGATCATGTTTCTTCTTTGGATTTTTTGTTACTTTATACGGGGAAAAGATTTAAGTAATTTTGTACTAAAGGGGTCACAGTAATTCACTATTTCATAGTTGTTGTTGTTAGGGGGATGAATGAGTATGGTAAAACATAGTCGTGGATGGAGAAATTTGTTGTAGAGGTGGGATTAGGAGTATTTATTGGGTTCACAAGATATGGAGAATTAATTGTAGTGCAAGAACCTGGAGATCTTGTATTTTATGATCTAGAGTGAATGGGTAATAATAATTCATTCTTCTTAAGAAAATATAGTGAGAGTTTAGTTTTGCTTAATGGATGAAGTGGGGATACTTCTAATCTGCCATTGCATTAGAAGCGGAAGAGGAACCCATAAATTAGTGTTTTGTTTGTGGAAGCTTATTATGTAGTATATCTTATGAGAATTTAATCATTTTATTGAACTTCTAATAGAATATTATAGCAAAGACCATATAATTCTATCCATATTAAACTATGCTAGTAGTTGTCGTCTAATCAAGTTTCGTAAGCACTTCATTTGCAATTCTGAATGTGTTCAATTTCTACATTCTCAAATATTATTGCTTTTTGTTTACAGTAATGATTTCCTTTTATTGTCCAACAATATCTTTCCTGATAAATTTTTAGTATTTAAGGATTTTGATATCCATGGTAGCGATAATTCATTCTTCTTGACCAAATACATTCAGAGCTTATTGTTAGCTATAAAAGCTTACTATGAAATGTAGTTTGTGAGACTTTAGTCAACTTTTAGTAGCATATGTATCATATTTTATCATATTTAATAGTATAAATTTGTTATATTGTCCATGGATTTCTTTCTTGATGTATTTTACGCAATTATTATCACATTTTAGAGTACAAATTCCTTGTACTGTCCATAGATTTCTTTCCCGATGCATTATACACACTTATTTTAAAACAATATTAGAATAACTCAGAGGGAATGACCAAAATTATCCAATATGTTTGACTTAAGACTCAAAATGATCCTTATCATTTCATATGGAGCATTAATAGTCCTCCGTCTTTGTAAAAATGGTGCAATTTTAGTCTTCGTAACATTTCCGTCAATTTACAACATTTAGCTCATTTTGTCCATTCATTAAGCAAAAGTGAAGGTTCATTATTAAGGTCACCAATTGAATTAATTTTGAGTGACATGATCCATTGTATTCACATGTTCCATTTATCCATTTATAGATTTACTAAAAAAAATATTTGGTTTCTCACTTGATGTGAAGATATTTATATTGGAGTCAAACTACATTAGAACCACGTTGCGTAGGGATTCATTTAGTTCATATTACCAAGAGCTCAAATCAGAAACCTTTGGTTAAGAAAAAAACATTCTTTTCCACTACACTACATCCTTTGGTTGTGTCACGACCGAAGTCTACACCCCAGAAAGGACCGGCGTCGTTGACCTCTCAAAGGTCGCAGACAAGCCTACATACACCATCGTTACTTCATCTAGGTTAATTTTAGCAAAAAATTTGAACTTTTTGTTACTTAACATTCATATAAGACATTATACTTAAACTCATAAACGTTCACAATCAACCATCTAATATAAAAATCATCAAAGGAAAGAAATAGTTCAATACTGCATTAAGTATATACTTGCCAAAATGGCACCAATAGAATGTCTGAAATAAAATAAGAAAGAAATGCTAGTGGAACATACTCCACTAACTCAAACCTATATCTAAGCTAGAATATAATGGGAAAGCGTCCTCGAAAGCATGAGGGTATACCAAGTACAGATGAATGCTTCAAGTCCGGATAGCTGCAACGTCATATCATAAGCTCTATCGTCCGCCTGCGCCTGCACCTAAAGTACAGAGTTGTACGAGATTAGTATAGACTTGTACATGTATGGGTATATGCAAGCACACACCAAGGATATGCATGAGTAAGAATAGCTCTTTCCTAACAACATGATTTATGGAAAGTCAAGTAAGTGGACTTGCAAAATTTGTATTAGGAAAGTCAGTGGACTTTCTAAATTTAGATTAGGAAAGTTAGTGGACTTTCCAAATTTGGATTAGGAAAGTCATGCCATGAGAGTGACATATATCATCATACTTATCATTTTGCAAGCAGCACATAACATATTGCACTTGTCATATCATGTAGTTCATATCATTCTTTCATATGCCATGAGACCTTGGAATCATGGACTTGACATTAGGAATTCCCAAAATGAGGGCTCAACATATGGGACCTCAACTAGGGAGCCTTCTTCAGCAAACACAGAGTCTGCTGCGTTCGTTCATACGTACTTTATTTTGATTGAAGTGCAATCACCTGTCATACCTAGGATGAAGTTTAAGACTTTCATCGGGTTTGTTGTGCAATGAACAAGAATAACCTAGTGTCATTACTTAAGTCTAGCTCACCTCTTGATTATCTATCCTAACACTTTTGTTATCGTTCATCTCATTATGTGCATCATTTGAGGCTGGCCTCATTCTTCCTTTGGGAACTTTAACCTTAAATGACATAGATAATGTGAGCATCACGAAATCTAGTGTGTAATCCCCACACCACAACGAGGTTGAATCACCGGCTAAAGTGAACCAAAACATGCTAGCGTGTATAGGGAAATGAACCCTGCTACATCCCTATAATGGCAGTATAGATTCAAAGACTACGAGATATAAGGATACCCATACCCGGCATATCGGACATTTTCATATCATGAGAGTTACGTGAACGTTCGCCATTCTCAAAGAAAGGCATCACCACTTATAGCTAGACTATCGGTGCTTGGTATAAAGTTTCATTACATTCAGCTCATACATCAAAGAAGCTGGCTTCTAGCATGAGGACATAATAGCTCATTAGATGATTTCTCATCTCATCATTAGTATTAACTATTCATTAACTTCAATACTTTCATTAGAGTGTTCATAGAGACTGGTCTCTTCATTAACTTTACATTTTCATAGGTGAGTACGTTTTGATAACATTTACTTAGGCTCATTTGAGATTGCTCTTATATTTACCATTAGCCATTTATCATATTGTCACCTCATTTATTAACTTTAACATATTTGCTTTTCATAATTACTCATCCCTACACGTGAAGGTTCATTTCATCATATGCCAATGCACTTATCCATTTAGTGTGTTTCACACTCTTACTTAACCCTTCTATGGTTACATCATTTTATCACATATATATTAGGATCAGTTACTTTTAAACGTATGCTAGACTTATGAGTCCACACATACAAGTCCTGAGGCTTCATTCATAGTTTGTCGAAGTTATTCGTGTTTACCCAACATTATGTGGTACAAGACTTATGCATCTTGTGGATATTCCAAGATATTGATTTCTATCTTTAGAGGCAACATTCATTTAATATTTACTTAAGTATGACTTATGTGTCAGTACGGAATTGGGCAAGGGAACCCAATTTCGAATCCCTTAGAATACACTTAATCTTATTTTAAACTTGATAATGGCATTTTTCAGATTTTGAGGGACCCTAGTTCGATCCCGTCAACCCCATAATATTTCTTATCTCTTTCTTCTCTCCTATTTCGTTTAAGTCAAGGAGGTTGTGGGTTCAATCCCCCACAAGTTCATTATTTTTATTTTAATTTATCTCTTAACTTTATCACCTATCCTAGAGGTTGTGAGTTCAATCCTCACTCTCCACATTTATTTTCTTCTTTATTTTTCTCCTAACTTTCTCATCCATTCAAGAGGTTGTGGGTTCAATCCCCACTCACCTCATCTATTTTCCTTGCATTTTTCTCACGAAATTTTAAAGAAATTTTCATTTGGTGAGGTCATGAGTTCAATCCCAATGATCTCAAATTTCATTTTTTTTTAAAAAAACATAGCTAATTTTCCACATCCTTGGCCGAGACTCCGAATTTCCAGGAAGCTTGAAGTTTAGTCTCTTCCAATCCATTTTCCTCTCAATTGTTTGTTGATTTTTTTTTTGTATCTTTCATGTAATGATGTATTGGGTTCAATCCTTAGTGGTCTCACTTATTTTAAATTCATTTTTCATTGCATTTTGTATCACTTTGTTTGGCCGAACCCAACCTACCAAATGCTGGAAATTTGTTCACTATTTTCAGCTTCTTTTTATCATCATTCATACGTGAATTATCAAGGAATTTCGTGGATCATTTGGTGCATCTTTAAGTGTAAATTTTTATGATTATATTCAGCTGAGAATTACCATTACATCCAGCAATATTACACCACTTTTATACCTCATGATTTACACAAACATTCGCACATAAAATTCAACCATAAAAACATATCATTTTTCACTTACTTTCGGTTGACATAACTTAACATGCTTACAATTCCAAACACATAATCATGAACACATTATCATGAAAATCACACTTTTTACTTAAACTACCAGCAAACATACCAACAACATGATGTCTAACCTATTTCACATTGGGATCAAACTGATACTAGGGACAAGGAGTTCGTGAAGAACGGGAACAACTTTAGTTTCAAGATTCGTTGAATTCATGGGAAAGAAAATTCTTTTGGAGAAAGGAGTCCAGGAGAGAAACCCATACATGATTTCAATATTGTTCAACCCATTACTTTCTTCCCAAAAACCTTCTCCAAAATCACGTCCATATCCCGAAACTCCAACACAAACCCGATGGAAATTGCTTTACGTTTTTCTTAGCTTGTTTGTTTATATTTTTTGTGTAAGTTCTTCAAGTGTGAAGAAATTTTATAGCTTTTTTGTTCTCTTGTTTTCGTTAGGCAGAGAGAACGTGAAAGAAAGAGAGAAAGAGGCAAATCGTGAGAGTGGATGAAACATGAAAAAGAGAGAGGTTCCTTAGGATTAGGATTCTAGTTGAGACTTAGCCAAAATACGGTTTGTTCAAATGTTAAAATCTGATTTTTTTTGAATTATATGTTAAATGACCATAATTCCCTTACAAAAATAAGATTATAAACCTCAATTTAATCCACATAAATGTTTCTTCCATCAAGGTTTGAATCCGTGACGTCCCCATTGTGAAAATGGGTCCCTTCGGGATGACCTGACCCAAACCGCCCCATTAATTAATTAATAATAATAATCTGATTTTCCTTTTTCTTAAATCAACATTTAAATATTAATTAATTTACCAATATAAATATTCAATTTAAATCATTGCTCCCACCTGGTTCGAACCTAGAGGAGAAAAAATTTGCTCAATGGGCAATTTCGGCCCTTTCTACCCAAAATGCCCCTCCACCTTATTTATTAAATAATTAATTACATATTTAGGGTTATGATGATACTACCCTTAGCCTGGAAAAAGACCATTTTACCCCTAGACCCTCCAAACTTAAGATTTCCCCTTTTTAAGTCTGATAAAGACTCATCCGAGTAAATCTTCATGTTCGGGAGCCCTACATGGCTGGACCCAACCTCTATAACTCCCCAAGTTAGTTGGCTTGGATATTTCAATGCTTCAGAGGTCTGGTTCTACGCGCATCAATCTGTGTGAACTCGGTCTAATTGTAGGAATTCTAGACACATTAAGCAGTACTTAGCATATCCATTTTTAGGGTTGTTACATTATCCCCCCCCCCTAGGAACATTCGTCCCCGAATGACACTACACATCATTTTAAAATAAAGAGGGTGATTTTCAAAAATATTTTAACATACTTGAGACTTTGCTCTTTGTGAATTTTTGTTTCACACTTACTCTGGATAATGTATATTAATCAAGCTTATCTGAAGCTTCATATTTGAGATTGAGGAACTTCCTTCTCAATCGCACTTAACTTGATGCACCTCACAACTCATGAAACACAAAAATTTTGTCCATGCTATACAAAATTAGCAACATGACATGGAAACATGGATTCATTTTAACTCACATAGTACAATTATTACACATACGATTTTGGACTTACAACACCAAGTCGACTATTGCACTAAAAATTATAGTTTCTTAAACAAAACCAGCCTTAGGAGGAGTATATCTAACCCCTTATATGACATATTGTTGGCCTTAAGATTTGAATTTATATGGCTTTGTTAGATTGGCCCACGCCCTGCCCTTTTATACCCTATCTCATTTGGCAACTGAAAACTCACTACCCTGGTTTGATAGTCTATGGTAGCATAACACTTATGAGAAATCCATACCTAATCTATTCAATGCTTTTTATTGGCGAATATATAATTTACATATTAGTAGGTTGGTGCACATCCTTGAAACCTACTAGCAGCTTCACATTAATAGACTAAGGAACTTCTTCCTAAACTAGTCTTAATAAAGCATACAACATAAATAAACACATAAGTCAGCAACCAACATGATGACTCCAATATAATAACTTCATACTAGTCCATAAAACAATACACATGAAAAACTAATTTAGGCTACGCACCCGAAACATCACCAGAGGTGCGAAGAATCGTTGCCTCCTTGGAGCCTCTTCACTTGAACCGTTCAGTTGAAGTTTCTCCTTCCCTTTTTATCGACCTCTCATATACGGACAATCCTTCATCATGTGACCCGGTTTTCCAGAACTGTAACAAGTGTTAGAGCCCCTCTTACACTCTTCTCTCTGAAGTTTGCAATACTTCCTGCAAGGTGGCCTCTCCTGAGGTGTATCTACTTCACTTTTTTCTCTTACCTCTGGGCTCGGAATCCCTATCATAGCGACCCTTGAACTAACTTTACTCCCCTTGGTGAAAGAGTCCCTTTTTAAACATAGGCTTACCCATGATTTCATTACTACTCTTTCTTGAAAAATTCTTTTCAACCTGCCTTGACTTGTTTCCTACCCTAGTATGCTTCCTCTTCGTACTTTTCTCCACTTGTTGGACATGGACCATAAGCCTGGAAAGGTCCATGCTATCATGCAGCATAGTTTCCCTACACTCCTCCTTGAGATCCTCAACAATCTTAGATCTAGTGTAAATGGGAGGATTCACCATCGTGAATTCCCTTAACCTATTAACCATGGTGCTGAAAGGTGGGTTCTCTCTAGGAACACCTTGTTTCTCTGCCAGGGCTGTCATAGCCTGATCTTGTAAAGTGATGGCTTGGTCCATTTGTACAAAGGTTTTCCTCACATTTCCATCTGTCAACCAAGTTGGTTTGTCAAGCATCTCCATTCCAGAAGCTGGAGCCTGGGGAGGAACTTGATTTACCCCAGCAACTACTCCTCCAATCTCTCTGCCTGCATTTCTCCTCGTATTTATCTTTCTGAATCTCAAGATTTGATGTTAGATACGCTCTTAACACCACGAAATCCTACATTAGAGAAGGCACGATAAGATCAGAAGAAGGGAATTTTTCGTACGCATCATGTAGTCAATAATTCAGGATAATGGTGCACTTCACTACCATGACTTAGAAACTACTCAATGTGGTTGATGTGAACTTGTTATCCTTCGAAGTTAACCTAGTGATCTGATAGCAACTTTTTCACGACCGGAGTCTAGACCTCAGACGAGATCGGCGTCATTGACCTCTCAGAGGTCGCAGACAAGCCGACATACGTCATTGTTATTTCATCTAGGATAATTTTAACGGAAAATTTAAAATTTTTGTTGCTTAACATTCATATAAGACATTCATCTTAAACTCATAAACGTTCACAATCAACCATCTAACATTAACATCATCAAATTAAAGAAATAGTTCAATACTGCATTAAGTTTGTACTTGCCAAAATGACACCTATACAATGTCTGAAATAAAATGAGAAAGAAACGCTAGTGGAACATACTCCACTAACTAAAACTTATATCTAATCTAGAATATAATGGACAAGCGTCCTCGAAAGCATGAGGGCCTACCAAGTCCGGATGAATGCTCCACATCTAGATAGTTGCAGCGTCGTATTATAAGTTGTAGCGTCCGCCTACGCCTGCACCTAAAAGTATAGAGTTATATGGTATTAGTACAGACTTGTACTAATTATGGGCATATGCAAGCACACAGCACGGACATGTATGAGTAAGAATATATCTTTCCTAACAACATGATTTATGAAAAGTCAAGTCAGTAGAATTGCCAAATTTGGATTACAAAAGTCAGTGGACTTGCAAAATTTGGATTACGAAAGTTAGTGTACTTGCCAAATTTGGATTAGGAAAGTCATGCCATGAGAGTAACATGCATCATCCTACTTATCATTTTTCAAGCAGCACATATCATATTGCACATATCATATCACGTAGTTCATATCATTCTTTTATATGCCATGAAATCTTGGAATCATGGACTTGACATTAGGATTTCCCAAAATGAGGGCTCAACATATGGGACCTCAACTAGGGAGCCTTTTTCAGCAAGCAGAGAATCTGCTTTGTTCGTTCATACGTACTTCATTTTCATTCATTCATATACTGGTGCAATCACCAATCATACCTAGGATAAAGTTCAAGACTCTCATTGGGTTTGCTGTGCAATGACCAAGAATAACCTAGTGTCATTACTTAAGTCTAGCTCACCTCTTGATTATCTATCCTAACACTTTTGGTATCGTTCATTTCATTATGTTCATCATTTGAGGTTGGCCTCATTCTTTCTTTGGGAACTTTAACTCTAACTAACATAGATCATGTGAGCATCATGAAATCCAGTGTGTAATCCACACACCGAAAAGAGGTGGAATCACCGGCCAAAGTGAACCAAGACATGCTAGCGTATATAGGGAATTGAACTCTACTAGATCCCTATATTAGTAGTATAAGTTCAAAGATTTTGAGATATAAGGAGACCCATACCCGGCATACTAGAAGTCTCATCTCATGAGAGTTACGTGAACCTCCGCCCTTCTTGAAGAAAGGCATCACCGCTCAAAACTAGCCTATAAGTGCTCAGTACAAAGTACCATTACATTCAACCCATACATCATTGAAGCTGGCATCTAGCATGAGGACATCATAGCTCATTAGATGATTTCTTATCTCATCATTAGTATTAAGTATGCATTAACTTCAATACTTTCATTAGAGTGTTCATAGAAACTGGTCTCTTGATTAACTTTACACTCTCATAGATGAGTACGTTTTGGTAATATTTACTTAGGATCATTTGAGATTTTTCTCATCTTTAATATTAGACTTTTATCATATTGTCACCTCATTCATTGACTTTAACACATTTGCTTTTCATAATTACTCACCCCTTCATGTGAATGTTCATTTCATCATATGCCAATGCACTTGGCCATTTAGTGTGTTTCACACTCATACTTAACCCTTCTATGGTTACATCATTTTATCACATACATCTTAGGCTCACTTACTTTTAAACGTATGCTAGACTTATGAGTCCATACATACCAGCCATGAGCTTCATTCATTGTTTGTCAAAGTGATTTGTGTTTACCCAAGATTATGTGGTACAAGACTTATGCATCTTGTAGATATGCCAAGATATTGATTTCTATCTTTAGAGGCAGCATTCATTAAATATTTACTTTCATATGACTTATGTGTCAGTACGGAATTGGGCAAGGGAAACCAATTTCGAATCCCTTGGAAAACACTTAATCTTATTTTAAACTTGATAATTGCATTTTTCATATTTGGGGGACACTAGTTCGATCCCCATCAACTCCATAATATTTCCTTTCTCTTTTTCCTCTCCTTTTTCGTTTAATTCAAGGAGATTGTGGGTTCAATCCCCTACAAGCTCATTATTTTTCTTTTAATTTATATCTTAACTTTCTCACCTATCCAATAGGTTGTGAGTTGAATCCCCACTATCCACATTTATTTTCTCCTTTATTTTTCTCTTAACTCTCTCATCCATTCAAGAGGTTGTAGGTTCAATCTCCACTCACCACATCTGTTTTTCCTTGAATTTTTTTCATGAAATTTTTATGTAATTTTCATTTGGTGAGGTCATGTGTTCTATCCCCAATACCTCACATTTGATTTTTTTTTAAAAAAAACATAGCTAATTTTCCTCATCCAATCGAATTTCCTCTCAAATTTTTGTTGATTTTTTTGTAGCTTTCATGTAATGATGTCTTGGTTTCAATACTTAGTGATATCACTTATATCAAATTCATTTTTCATTACATTTTGTACCACTTTGTTTGGCGGAATCCAACCTACCAAATGTTGAAAATTTGTTCACTATTTTCAGCTTCTTTTTATCATCATTCGTATGTTCATTCTTAAGGGATTTAGTGGATCATTGGTGCACCTTTAAGTGTAATATTTTAATGATTACATTCATCCAATAATTACCATTACATCCAGAAACATTACACCACTTTTACACCTCATGATTTTCACAAACATTCGCACATAAAATTCAACCATAAAAACATATCGTTTTCACATACTTTCGGTTGACATAACCTAACATGCTTACAATTTCAAACACATAATCATGAACACATTATCACGAAAATCACACTTCATACTTAAAATACCAGAAAACATACCAACAACATGATGTCTAACCTATTTCACATTGAGATCAAACTGATACTAGGGACAAGGAGTTCGTGAAGAACGGGAACAACTTTAGTTTCAAGATTCGTTGAATTCATGGGAAAGAAAATTCTTTTGGAGAAAGGAGTCCAGGAGAGAAACCCATACATGATTTCAATGTTGTTCAACCCATTACTTTGTTCCCAAAAACCTTCTCCAAACTCACGTCCATATCCCTAAACTCCAACACAAACCTGGCGGAACTCTGCTTTACGTTTTTCTTAGTTTGTTTGTTTATATTTTTCGTGTATGTTCTTCAAGTGTGAAGAACTTTTGTAGCTTTTTTGTTCTTGTGCTTTCGTTAGGCAGAGAGAACGTGAAAGAAAGAAAGACAGAGGAAGATCGTGATAGTGGATGAAACATTAAAAAGAGAGAGGTTCCTTAGGATTAGGATTCTAGTTAAGACTTAGTCAAAATAAGGTTAGTTCAAATGTTAAAATCTATTTTTTTGAATTATGTGTTAAATGACCATAATGACCTTACAAAAATCAGATTATAAACCTCAATTTGATCCATATAAATGTTGCTTCCGTCGAGGTTCGAACCCATGACGTCCCCATCGAGAAAACGGATCCCTCCGGGCCGACACTACCCAAACTGCCCCATTAATTAATTAATTAATAATAATAGTATAATTTTCCTTTTCATTAAATCCGCATTTAAATATTAATTAATTAAATTAATTTACCAATATAAATAATCAATTTAAATCATTTCTCCCACCTAGGTTCGAACCCAGTGGAGAAAAATTTTGCTCACTGGGCAATTTCGGCCCTTTCTACCCAAAATGCCCCTCCACCTTATTAATTAAATAATTAATTACATATTTAGGGTATTTACTATACTACCTTTAGCTTCGAAAATACCAATTTTACCCCTAGACCCTCCAAACTTAAGATTTTCCTTTTTTAAGTCCATTAAAGACTCATTCGAGTAAATCTTCATATTCGGGAGCCCTACATGGCTAGACCCAACCTTTCCTAGCTCAACTAACTCCCCAAGTTAGTTGTCTTGGATTTCGCAAGGGTTCAGTGGTCTGGCTAAATGCGCATCAATCCGTGTGAACCCGGTCTAATCATACATATTCTAAACACATTAAGCATTACTTATCATATCCCTTTTTAGGGTTGTTACAGGTTGTACAGATATACTAAATCCTTTCTAAAAATACATAAACACACTTCAACTCTAAAATAAGAGCTTATTCGTATCAATTAAGCATATATTTACAATTTAATAATTATAGGGTTATGATTACTCGTTAAGAAAATTTATACATCATTACAGAATTTATAATATCAAGGATATAATGATATTAATGAATTTTTTTCATCTTACAAAAATAGAATTGAATGTTGCATCTTTTAATTAAAGTTCTTACAACAAAGACCAACAAATTCTTTCAACAGGGCGTGGTTTGTTTCTATTTGAGTATTGAGCTTTGACTCCATATAGGGTTTAGATCTTCCCTCTACAATTATAAAGATAGGAAATACATAGAACGATTAGTTTTTTAGGATTTAAAAATTTAGTAAATAATTTAATAGATTATATGCATATAAGCAACTTCCATTAGTGATAGACTGAAAATATTTGAGAGAGACTAAAACTGTACCATTTTTACAAAGAAGCAAGATTATTAGTGATCCACATAAAATGAAAATGATTATTTTGAGTTTTAAGGCAAAGATAAGGGTAAATTTTGGTCCTTTTGTCAAATTACTCATCTAAATGAAAGGTATCATTGATGGTCAATTTCTAGTAAAGACTAAACTTATCAACAATCTTCTCATGAAATAATTTAAGACAAGTTATATCCTAATTACACATAAGGAAATGAAAAAAGGTAGAAATGATGAAATAAGAATATTATAAAGAAGATTCCTCAATTTGGTTTGAAATTGTACATTTCTATAAAAGTTGACGAAAAATCATTAACAATATTCCCGGTGTTCATTATAGCTTCCTGTTGTCATTTAGCCAGTGCTTTAACATAGATTTTCTGATATTGCAAATATTATTGGGGTAAAAAATTGGCTAAAATTTCACCATTTGTTTGTCCATAGTATTTGAGAAACATATTTAACCTTTTCAAAAAATGTATACCCATACGTTTTAAAATATATGAAAACTAACCACAAATTTTTATTTCAAGTCAATTGGATTTTTGTTCCAACAAATAACAAGTAATACAATAACACTGGATCAATGTGATAATTTGAGGGAGTGCTTCAAGAATTATTCCATACAACGTAAAGTAGACAAAGCAGGTGACTTTGTTACCTAGAGCCGATTATTCATCATTTTAATCAACAACTATAGCATCACTACTTTGGTGTTCACGTACACAATTATTTAATGCAACGCAAACAACTACTATAGAGGGTGTTTTTATAAAAGATAAAAATTTGGTGTATAAATTATTTTTAAAAAGTTCCAAAATAATGAAATCTGTCCCAAATACTACTTCTTTTGTAGTATTTGAGAATTTCGATTATTTGCCAAATAATGGCAAATTGTATGGACAAACTCTTTTTCTAATTTTTCCCAAATTTTACGTGGGAAATCTATGGCTAAATAGGTACTTAACCCCCCGCCTCGCCCCCCCCCCCCCATGGATACTTCTTATACAGTTTGCTTAATGTTGTGGTTAGTACAAAACTTGTAGTTTAGAGTGGTTAATTCTTATTTAGTTCCTAGGGAACTATTGACTATAGATACTTCAATAACTATTCGTTATCGTTTAAAAAATGAGCCTCTTTCCATATTACATAAAATTAATTAGCCTATTATTGAAACCGTAGGTGTGACGTGGAGGTTAATAAAGTAAACCACCAACCGAGACTTCAAGCAGTGATTAAAATAACATTAGCTGAATATTTCTTATAAGTTCTTGTGAAGTATGCTACTCGTCACCAATATTAGTGGGAGCTAGAAGGTACCCTAAGTCCACATAAAATTACCCAAAAACCATGGTAGTAAAAGAAATCATTATCCGATTATATTTTCTTTTTTGTACCCCATTTCTACTTTTTATTGTCTATCTACTTTAGTATATCCTATTTAACTACTTGTGATATGCTCTTCTCATTTGTTGTTGTTTATTCTTGTATTTTCTTTGAGCTAAGTTGGAAGATTCCTCTTGAATACCATTGTTTATACGTATACTACACTTCTTCCCTTGTAGTTTTACAATCCAATTTCACTATTCATGATTACACCTACTACACCTCAGTTGTCAGTATGCCTAAACCATAGCCCTGAGCCATAAACTATGGACTACCAAGCGAAAGTCAACAA
This sequence comes from Solanum habrochaites, assembly GCA_027704765.1. NCBI lineage: Eukaryota > Viridiplantae > Streptophyta > Magnoliopsida > Solanales > Solanaceae > Solanum > Solanum habrochaites. The sequence goes on from JAKWJA010000910.1 coordinate 164,134, forward strand.
CCAAAAAATAAGATCTTAAAATAAAGAAGAGATAGGTAACCAACAAAACCATACATGAACCATCCTGAAACCTTGCATTAGTTAGTAGTTAAGCATCTAAACTAAAAAGGGAGTACTAGTGCTCCACAATTATAAGAAAAGTACAAGTTGTCTCTGAATACACTATGAACAATAAACCTAGCTTAACAGATGGAAATTTGTAGCTCCAAACGCTAGAAGCTCACCCTAATCTCTGAAATACAAAGTTGCTCCGCACGACTCCAAATTAACTACAATTTGCAGGGAGAAGAAGTGTAGTATGAGTACAAAAAATGGTACTTAGTAGGCAATGACTAACTAATCTCAAAATACAGCATAATATGTACGATTCTGCTAGACATTTGCTCTAATACCAAAGATGTTGGTAAGCCTAGAGCTCTGATACAAAATTGTGATAACCCGATTTTTTGAGTCATGATGATACTTACTATATCGTAGATAAGCGTTCACCATATCCCAAAGCTCTAAGATACGGACAACCAGGTGGAACCTTAGTAAGAGCTTACAATAAAGTAGATAAATGTAATCAATGAGATTCTACAGTAACAATGCCAAAAAACGACATCAGTTAGTAGTTGATCATCTAAACCGAAATAAGAGTACAAGGATTCACAATTAAAAGGAAAGTATAGGTTGTCTCTGAATATAATATAAAGAATAAGACTAGTCTAAACAAATTGAAAATCGGTAGTTCCATATGATTGGATCTCACCCTAATAAAAATTCCAACTTGCTCCACATAACTCCAAATAAACGACGGTAACTCAAATGCAATCTCTAAGGGGGGTAGAAGTGTAGTATGAGTACCAAAAATAGTACTCAAAAGACAACAACCGACGAGTATAAAAGATAACAAAGCACTAATTACAAGTACTAAGGTAAGAATAGTAAAACTAACTAAACAAGAGATACTAAAGTAGCAAGTAAACAAATAATAGAAATAGGGAAGAAAAGTAAGAAGTAGGTTCAAGAATGCACTTGCAGCAAACAAACTAATCATGAGAAAATGAGATACCAAGTCGACTACTAGTGTCAAGAGGACCAAGAACCACAATTCTAATGTGAAAACCTACAAGGTAATGATAGAACAATAATAGAGAAATGAATATATTTAAAAAATAACCTAACTGGACCCCGATAAGCCTGGAAGGTATAAACTTCAAATCTAACCCAACCGACCCCTATAAACCAGAGGGTACAAACAATAAAAAAGTATACTAGTCATTGGTAATGCATGAAAATGCATGTTGATCAACATAATTATCCTAAACCATAACCATAGGACTCTGGTTAACTCCAAACCTAGCTACCAAGAGTGACAAATAAATCTATGCCACCCAAAACACAGTAAACTTCTAAGGGTGTAAGCTACCCATCTAGCAAGAGTGGCTCGAGAGTGTGTCAACTCCTATGAGGATCTCAGGTATCATAGCTACCAAGCCAAAATATCTACTTCTAGAGGCGTAATCCACCCAACTAGAAAGAGTGACGCAGGGGCATACATAAAATTAAAGGCATGCAATAAAAGGCATCAATGCATGGGTAGTCAAGTAAAAACTAAGCATGACCCAAATCCCTTTAATATATCAAGTAGAAAAAGGAGAACGTCCATGTCACCTCGTAATCTCAAAAAATAGTACGACAAATAATAAGGTGGTACAACTCATATTCACACTAGGTTACAAAAAAAACTGAGTAAAAATGTATGTCATAAGGAACTATAAATAAATCAATGTAGGGGGCGGGATCGTACCGCAGAATCCACGAAAACAAGCAAACAATGAAATGCATGCTATCACGAACATTGAAAGAAGGCACTCCAAATCAAATAATTATATAGCCACTGAAACAACAGTACTAAAGCATAGAGTACTAACCAGGGACAAAACAGTTCTCGCACACGGCCTCTGGCCCAACAGTATAATTATAAGCTCAATAGGGATAAAACATTCCCACCACTAACAAACAACCAAAGGAATTAAGAAGAGATTTCAAATTAATAAAGGGGGAGAAAATGAAGGGATGAAGCCCTACCCAATCACACTACTCTTGTCCCAAACTAAGTACAACTCAAATAAGCCCACGACTAGGTCAAGGACCACCACGGTCACAAGCATCAATGGAATAAGACAATCGAAAGCAAGTCAGACATGAAACAGACAATATGTATGAGGTGATAAAACACAACCTAAAGAATCTAATGTCCTTCCTAATCTAAGGCCACAATGGATCAATCCTAACAAGGATAAGCAAGTTCATTTTTTCCACAATTGAAGCCGCATTCTAATTTAAGGATTCGAAAAAACCACAATAAGACCAAGGCTCTTAGTGAATCAAGAAACAAAAAAATAGAAAAAAGGGGAAAAAATACCCGAAAAAGCATCTAAAATTACATTAAATTTATTCTAGGCATTATCTAAATAGCTCATTCAGGAATGCATACCAAAGCCTACCTTAAATCCAAACATGAGCGCTGTGAATATGTTACATGAGCTATCCATATTTGAATTTTTTTTAGACACCACCAAACTACGAAATTTATCAATCATAATGTCATTACAGTCGTTATGACACTAGAATTGCAACAATTAGAAAAAGAACCAAATCTTAGTTAATACGAGAATGCAGGACTCACATTGGAAAACCCAAAATTGAATTTTTCAAAAGGTCCTCAACTATGCCTCGAACATGTGTTCCAAAATTTAACATAATCGAAAGCCTAAAAATAGCAAAAACAAAATTAACAAGAAAACAACGCAAAAATAGTATCGACAAGATCAAATTCACCTAAACATAAGGTTTTTACAAAACTTCTAATCACCAACCCAAGTAGACACGCTTCGAATGATCACAAAGTGTCACATCTGGATTAACCCCCTAGATGTAACCTGCGTCGTCGTCCTCTTTGGGGACTAAGACTAGTCTCTTAGCTTACATCATCACATTATTAAGTTAAATTTACCGGAAAATTTAAAACTTTTTATTTCTTCTACTTTGAGGTTTACATAGACCTCTACATACAAATAATATATATGTCGAGTATACAAGACACTTAGTATAGGAAGGTTACATAGACTTCACTTTTATTACACACACACATACACACACACACACACACACACACACACACATATATATATATATATATATATAGAACATAGTCTATAGGCTTATACAAATCGTACTCAAAGGAAAATAGAATGAACATAAGGGTCTTAGAAAACAAAGCAAATCCATAAGCTAGATATCGGCATCGCCCTCGGAAAGTGAGGACCTACCCACTTGGATGGTAATGAATATCCAAGTCTTCATCAAGTCGTCTCGAATGTGCCTTCAACAACCGCAACCTAAAATGTTGGGAAAATGAAAAAATGGGGTTAGTATGCCACTTGTATTAAGCACGAGACCATATGCACATATACTTATAAAACATTCTAAGAAAATGACATTTCAACAAGTATGCATTTTTCATTTAAAACCTTCATGCATATACAACAAGATGATACCAATCACCATTTCACATTTATTAAGTCATATGCAAGCTCATCACAATACTAAAACGTCAAGTATAGTCAAGTGAACCATTCATATCATGTAAGTAAGTACGGAAACAAATAACTCCATCATCAAGTCATATTTTATAATAAGCATGAATAAGAGTACTTTTCATTATAACAAAGTTAGTCAATTACCCATGAATGCCTATCAAGTTAGCAAGTGCAATGACCAAGCAAAGCACCATAAACTTACTCAATCAAGTAACCCAACAAGAATCATGACTAACATCCTACTTCACACAACATGACATTTAGATATACATTTCATCTTACTTCAACAATATAAACCAACATATACTCATACGTGAACTAAGTAACATATAGTATCAACAATTTGCAAGTTCATCATATACATATCATATATTATTATAAGCATAAACATACATAAGAACATCCTCCCAAGACTCTTCTCAAGGATACCTAGTGCAACGCTTAAGTAGAGTCCCATACCCCTACCTAGACTAAGCTAGACCCAATAAGGTTATCCTAGTTAGAGTTCAATCCTTTAATTCATTTTACCTTTTGGGAACATCTTTTTCTAAATGACATTGACCACATAAGCTAGTGTGGAATCTGGTATTGTAAAATCTTACACCGATTGAAGGTGGTCTACCGGCCAAAGTAAAACCAAACATAAACTTAGCTTTCTAGGTAGATGCACTAGCTAGTGTTCCTATGGAGGCAACATAGTTCAAGAACTAGGATATAGGTATAATCCCTCTACATGTCCTCCTATCATGGGAATCCATTGGATGAGTTTCCCTCTTTGGGAGTCAACACCACATTTAGAGCTATTGGGTGAATCTCACTCTATGGGAATTCATCACCTCCCATTGTCAAGTTCACTTGGTGCTAAGCTAAGTCCTTTTGAAATGTCTTTAATAATTTAATTATCAATCATATATTAGTTTAGGTAATAGGGTCTACCCCTTGTATAATAATCATCATCAATAACTCAATAAGAATTTCATGAGGATAAGTCCTTTCATTACAATTCATATAAGTGAGGTTAGCACATTAGAATTTCATATCATGATAAGGCACATTGATAGTCATCACCATCCTCATAACATATACACCTTAATCAAACTCAAAATATAGTCAAGACATTTCAATCCAATATCATACCACCCAATCAATCCTAATACAAGGCTTACTCCAATATAACATCATTCCTTAATCACGATTAACCATAATTGGAAGAAGAAAAAAAGATCATAAGACTTACCTAGTCTCCTTCATAGTCTATAATCAAGGCCTTACCATAACCCTCAATTCGATTCAATTTAGGGTATACAACATCATAATCCAATAATCAACATGATAACAAGGCTAGGAAAATTACTACATCACAATTCAATACTAGATCATAGCTTAAGATAAACCACTTAGGTTAATTCAATTTCTATTCTAGATCTTCATCTCAAGAACTAGTATAAATTACTACAATTCACTTTAATTTGTTCATGATTAATGTAACAACATCAATTAATATCAATTCAACCAATAACCAAGTCAATTGAACCAATTTAATCTTAATTCATATCAATGTCAAACCTCGGGTCAAGGGTTAGGGATCATCATTTACAAACTATACCAAATCGGCAAGATATACCACAATTAAGTTAGAATACATGTTAATATAGGAATATTATCCAATACAAAACATAAAAAAATCAATTCATAACCCAATTTCCGGTCAGAGATTTATGCTCCCTTCGCGCTGCACAACTATTGTGTCAGTTAGAGACTTGTGCAGGTTAGGACTCCAACATTTTTAGCTATGTTTTTGTCAACGGTTGGCATGGAAGCCCCGTCTATCCACAGATGAGCCGTCATTTCCCTCTCATGGTTGCACACTGACCAGGCAGTGTTACCTCCTACGTGCTAGTGTCCTTCTCAAGGGCGTTGGTTGGTCCTTGGGGAGTCGTACCTGGACGTTTCGACTATGAATCATCTTAAACACCTATTAACTACCCTTCTACCTATTTTCATGGATTTCCGACTTCTAAATTCTTGTGAAATAGGCTAAGACACACTATTACCTCTTATTACTAGTTTCTGAACGTCGTGGACGTTCTTGAATATTTTTGTTCCTAAACTCCCTAAATGGCCTATATTCATTAAAATAGGTCCTAAAACAGTGTTTAGACCTCATGGCAGCTATGTCAGGATTTAATACTCGTCTTGGATTTCGTAACATTACATTATCCCCCTTTAGGAACATTCATCTTTCGAATAACACAAAATATCTTGAAAGGAAGCAACAAAAATACTAGGCAACACGAATCACATAATTTCAACAAGGCAATTAAAAACATCAATTACCACAGATAAGGTTCAACATTTCATTATGATGAATACCCTTCTCCCAACAACAACATGACCTCAACATACTTTACATGAGCCAATTATGTAAAATTTCAGTGTCAAAACATGGTATATATCATTTCATGAAGACTCACCATATAAAAATGCACGACATAACTCAAAACAAGGCAAAGATAAAAATTTCAAGTTCAAATGCTCACTTCACTGTAATCAGTGTAAACCATAAAATAATAAAAAATGCACATTTTGCAATACATCACTAAAAATCAGCACAAGTTCAATTTTAGTCATTATACTCATTATTAGTAAGAACTAGTAACCTTAGTTATAAAATAGATGAGGGTAACAGGACTTCATGTCGGCCTCGGCCTCCCACGTTGCACCCTCAACTAGTTGATTCTTTTATAACACCTTTACCGAAACCACCTCTTTATTCGTTAACTTCTTGACTTGCCTATCAAGAATTTGAATCGGAACTTCCTCATAAGATAGTTTATCCTTGAAACAAAGACCCTCAATAGGAAGAATAGACTCGGGATCATCGATACACTTTTTAAGCATGGAAACATGGAAAAGCAGATGTAGCGAAGAAAATTCACTAGGAAGTTTCAATTCATAGGCAACCTTACAAACTCTTTGCAAGATTTAATTGGGACCCACATAACGAGGACTCAACATCCCTTTCTTGACAGATCTAACCACCGCTTTCATTGGCGAAATTTTCAAATACACCTTATCACCTTCTTCAAACTCCAAATTCCTTCTCCTATGTTTGTCATAATACTTTTGTCTACTATAGGCCGTTTGCAACCGGTTCCTTTTATATTAAATTTCACCAAAGTCTTATAAACCAAATCGGAACCAAGAAGAGAAGACTCTCCCACTTCAAACCATCCAATAGGAGACCTTACTCTCCTACCATACAAGGCTTCATAAGGAGCCAAAATGTATGAACAAAAACTATTATTATAAGCAAACTCCAACATACGCAAATGTTTATCGAAATTTCCCTTGAAATAAATAATACAAGACCTAATAATATCCTCAAGGGTTTGAATAGTACGTTCCGCTTGACCATCCGTTTGGGGATGAAAAGCATTACTCAACTTCACCTTAGTGCCCAACCCTTTTTTGGAATGACCTCCAAAACCTACATGTGAATTGTGCACCCCGATCTAATATAATGGATAACAGAGTACCATGGCGACACACAATCTCCTCTATGAAGATCCTAGCACAATATTCTGCCGAATAAGGAGACTTGACGGGAATAAAGTGAGCGGAATTGGTCAACCTATCCACAACCACCCATATAGAGTCATATTGCTTTAGAATTCGAGATAAACCCACTACAAAATCCATATTGATGTCTTCTCACTTCTAGGTAGAAACTTGGATTTCTTGTAGTAAGTCACCCAGCTTTCGATGTTCGGCTTTTACTTGTTGGCAATTCAGACACTTAACAACAAACTCCGCTATGTCCTTCTTCATACCTTCCCACCAATATACTTCCCTAAGGTCATGGTACATTTTTGTCGAACCCGGATGAACGGAGTAGAGGGACCCATGGGCTTCCTTAAGGATTCAGTCCCTCATACTATCTACGTTGGAAACACACAATCTTTTTTTGGTACTTTAACACACCACCCCCCTTAAGGAGAATGACTCATTTAACTTACCGAGAACCGATTCTTTCAACTCCATCAATGGTTGATCAAGGTGTTGTTTGGACTTCACGTCAACTACAAATGATTACTCGGAGTTATGATGGACCTTGAATCCGCCATTCGGAGAATCTTCCAACCTCACACCCAACCTAGCAAAAATGTGAACTTCCTTCACTAGGTATTTCTTGGCTTCATCTATGTGAGATACACTACCCATAGTCATACTACTTAGGGCATCCACAACCACATTAGCTTTGTCGAGGTGATAGAGGATACTCATGTCATAATCTTTCAACAATTCTAACCACCTTCTTTGTCGAAGATTTGACTCCTTTTGGGTAAACACATATTGGAGACTCTTATGGTCGGTAAAAACATCATCATGAACACCATACAAGTAATGCCTCCATATTTTCAAGGTAAAAACCATGGCCTCTAACTCAAGTTCTTGAGTGTAATAGTTTCTCTGATGCACCCTAAGTTGCCTAGTAGCATAGGCTATCACTTTCTCATGTTGCATAAGCACAAAACCCCAAACCCACTCGAGATACGTCACAATACACAACAAAACCCTTTGTACCCTTAGGTAAGGTCAACACCAGAGCGAAAGTAAGTCTATCTTTCAACATTTGAAAACTTTTCTCACATGCTTCCAACCACTCAAATTTTTTACAATTTTGGGTCAAAGTAGTTAAGGAATATGCAATAGACACAAAACCCTCCACAAACCTTCGATAATAACATTTAAACCCAAAAACTCCTAATATCAGTTGGATTCAAAGGTCGAGGCCAATTTTTCACCGCTTCCATTTTCCTTGGATCAACCTCAACTACCTCACTAGAGATGATATGACCAAGAAATGTCACCGACCTCAACCAAAACTCACACTTGCTATACTTGGCAAACAATTGATGTTCTTTAAGTACTTGCAATACTACCCTCAAATGGTTTATGTGATCACCCTCATTTTTCTAATATACCATGATGTCGTCAATGAAGACAAGACAAATAAATATAGGTAATTTCGAAACACCCTATTCATTAGAACCATAAACGATGCTGGAGCATTAGTGAGACCAAAGGACATTACTAAGAAGTCATAATGACCATATCTAGTATGGAATGCCGTCTTTTGTATATCCTCACCTCTCACCCTATGTTGGTGATACCCTGACCTCAAGTAAATCTTAGAAAAGTAACTTCCCCCTTGGAGTTGTTCAAACAAGCCGTCAATCGGAGGGAGAGGGTATTTGTTCTTGATTATGACTTTATTGAGGTGGTGGTAATCAATACACATTCTCAAGGACCCATCCTTCTTCTTCACAAACAAAACTGGAGCAGCAAATAGAGATATACTAGGTCTTATGAAGACTTTGTCTAATAAATCTTTGAGTTGTTCCTTCAACTCTTTCAATTTGTCCAGAGTCATCCGATAAGGAGGAATTGAAATTCGATTTGTATCCTGTAGAAAATCAATACCAAAATAAATTTCCCTTTCGGGGGGAATACCGAGAAGATCATTAGGAAAGACCTCTGCAAATTCACTCACTACAGGGACCAACTCAAAAGGTGGGATTTTGGAGTCTATATCTTTGACTCTTAAAATATGGTATAGACAACCCTTAGATATCATTTTGAATGCTTTTAGTTAAGAGATGATACGAAATCCAGGAATAGAGTTTCCCCCCTTCCAGTCTACAATGGGTTCGTTTTGGAAAGTTAAATTTCACAACCCTTGTCCTACAATCAATAGAATCAAAGCAAGCATGAAACCAATTCATACCCAATATAACATCAAAATCAAACATATCGAGTTCTACTAATTCAACATAAAAAACTCAATTGGGCAACATTATAGCAAAATTTCTATACACCCTTTTTGCAACAACTGACTCACCCACCGGAGTAGACACTATGAAAGGTTCATGCAAATATCGGGTAAAATATCAAAATTTTTGGGCTACTACAGTAGTAATAAAGGATAAAGTAGAAATTGGATCAAGTAAGGCATATACATTAATAGAGAAAACTTTCAACATACCAGTCACCACGTCGGGAGAAGTCTCTTGCTCACCCCAAGAGCGGAGAGCATGGAAGCGGTTCTTCTTTAGAGCCTCATTTGAACCACTTGCTTGAGCTTGACCACATTTTTGTTGCCCCTTTATATTAGTGAAATCCCTAATCTTGTGGACACTCTTTCCACAACCAAAACAATTTCCCATTCCAACCAAGCATTCACCAAATGACCCTTTCCGCACTTGGCACATGTAGGCTTCTCATGTGGTGAGTTTTCACTCCTTCCCTTTTAAGATATCATTTTATTTAATTCATCATCACGAGGCTAAGGGAACTTGGATGGAACTTTATTAGAAACCCGCTTGTTAAATCTATGCTTTTCTTGTATCTCAAGCCTATTCTTTTCAGAACCTCTATCAAAAGATCTTTCCCTCTTGGCATATCTACTTTTCCTCCTAGACCTTGCCTCTTCCACATACTTGGCATGCACCATAAGAGGAAATTTTTTTGTGTTGTCATGTAACATAGCCAAATGATACTTCTCTTGTAAATCATCTGACACCTCCGTTACTCATTTCATCTCTAGGATCGGAAACCAAAGAAGGAGCATATTTTGACAATTTTATGAATTTCAAGGAGTATTCATGAACACTCATACCTCCTTGGCGAAGGTTGATGAACTCCACCACTTTAGACTCCCTCATATCCCTAGGAAAGAATCGATCTAGACAAGCCTTCTTAAAGATATCCCAAGTCAACGGACCACCCCTCAATGGCCTATTATCCCTCCATTGAACAAATCATGCTAGAGCCACATCATTGAGTTGATAAGTAGCCAAATCGGTCTTCTCACTTGTCGATAACCCCATAGACAAGAGTATCTTATCGAATTCATCGATGAATTCTTGGGAGTTTTTCTCAACCTTAAACCCGTGGAAGGTAGCAGGGTTCATCCGAGTGAAGTCCCTTAGACGGGAAGCCATAGTAGTGAATTGTTGATAATGATGGGGTAGAACCTCCCGATTGGCTTGGGACGTCCTAGATTGGGCTTGAATAGTGGAGGCTTAAGCCAATTGGATGAGGGAAACCCTTATATGTCCCTTTTTCGAGGGTGGAGAGTTGACCAGATCTTGTTCCATATTAGTATTTTCTTCAAGTGGAGGAACTTGATCACCACAGGGAGGAGCTCTTGCATTGGCAATTTTCTCTTCATGTCTTCGTGCTGAATTCCTTCGAGTGTTCATTCTTCCTGAAACCACAACAATAGGGTTATATGCAAAAGCACACCATAAGTATACTCTAATGACACGATACAAGATTTCCAAGAAAATGAGAGTTTCCTAGGCATAATGTAGGTTCCCACCCATAAGTGTGGCGCGCTTCAAAATTATAAACACGAACTTACATAGACGTTGCTGAGAGAGAAATTGACTCTAATATAATTTAACCTCATGCTCTTATACTAAGTTTGTCACATTCGGGTTTACCCCCTAGACATAATCGGCGTCATCGTCCTCTTTGAGGACTAAGACCAACCTCTTAGTTAAATCATCACATTTATAAGTCAAATTTAGCGAAAAATTTAAAACTTTTTATTTCTCCTACTTGGAGGTTTACATAGAACTCTACGTACACATAATATGTATATCAAGTATACATAAACCCTTCATATAGGAAGCTTACATAGCATTCTACTTTTATTACTCATATATATGTACATGTACATATATATATATATATATATATATATAGAGCATAGTCTTAAGGATTGTCTCATCTCATACCATCTAATGATCATAACAACTTTGGCATAGCCCTATATCAATGTAAAGAAACCACATAAAGGATTATATAATTCATACTCAAATTTAAATAGAATGAACATAAGGGTCTTAAAAAACAAACCAAGTCCATATGCTAGATATCGGCTTCACCCTCGGATAGTGAGGGCCTACCCACTTGGATGGTAGATAATATTCAAGTCTTCATCAAGTCATCTCGAATGAGCCATCAACTACCGCAACCTAAAAAGTTGTGGAAAAGGAAGAAATGGGGTTAGTATGCCACTTGTACTAAGTATGAAACCATAAGCACATAAACTTATAGAACATGCTAAGAAAAGGACATTTCAACAAGTATGCATTTTTCATTTAAAACCTTCATGCATATACAACAAGACGATACCAATCACCATTTCACATTTATTAAGTCATATGAAAGTTCATCACAATAATATAACGTAAAGTATAGTCAAGTGAACCATTCATATCATGTAAGTAAATACATATCCAAATAACTCCATCATCAAGTCATATTTAATAATAAGCATGAATAAGAGTACTTTTCATTATAACAAAGTAAGTCAATTACCCATGAATACCTATCAAGTGAACAAGTGCAATGACCAAGCAAATCCCCATAAACTTACTCAATCAAGTAGCCCAACAAGAATCATGACAAACATCCTACTTCACACAACATGACATTCATATATAAATTTCATCTTACTTCAACAATATAAACCAACACATACTCATAAGTGAAATAAGTAACATATAGTATTAACAATGTGCAAGTTCATCATATACATATCCTATATCATTATAAGCATAAATTTACATAAAAACATCCTCCTAAGACTCCCCTCAAGGCTAAATAGTGCAACGCTTAGGTAGAGTCCCATACCCCTACCTATACTAAGCTATACCAATTAGGTTATCCTAGTTAGAGTTCAATCCTTTAATTCATTTTACCTTTTGGGAACATTTTGCTCTAACTGACATAGACAACATTAGCTAGTGTGGAATCCGGTGTTGTAAAATTTTACATCGATGGAAGGTGGTCTACTAGAGAAGTAAAACCAAACATAAACGTAGCTTTCTAGGTTGATCCACTAGCTAGTCTTCCTATGGAGGCAACATAGTTCAAGAACTAGGCGATAGGTAAAATCCCTCTACATGGCCTCCTCTTATGGGAATCTGTTGGATGATTATCCCTCTTTTGGAGTCAACACCACATTTAGAACTATTGGGTGAATCTTACACTATGGGAATTCATCACCTTCCATTGTCAACTTCACTCGGTGCTAAGCTAAGTCCCTTTATTAAAATGTCTTTAAGACTTCAAATATCAATTATAGACTAGTTTAGGTAATAGGGTCTACCCCTTGAATAATCATCAGCATCAATAGCTCAATAAGAATTTCATGAGGATAAGTCCTTTCATTACAATTCATATAAGTGAGGTTAGCACATTAGAATTTCATATCATGATAAGGCACATTGATAGTCATCACCATCCTCATAACATGTACACCTTAATCAAACTCAAAACATAGTCAAGACATTTCAATCAAATATCATATCACCCTATCAATTCTAATACAAGGCTTACTCCAATATAACATCATTCCTTAATCACAATTAACCATAATTGGAAGAAAGGATAGAGATCATAAGACTTACCTAGTCTCCTTCATAGTCCATCATCAAGGCCATACCATAACCCTAAATTCAATGAAATTTAGGGTATAAAACATCATAATCCAATAATCAACATGATAACAAGGCTAGGAAAATCACTACATCACAATTCAATACTAGATCATAGCTTAAGATAAGGCACTTAAGTTAATTCAATTTCTAACCCAGATCATCATCTCAAGAACTAGCATGAAAGAATACAATTCACTCTAATTTGTTCATTATTAATGTAACAACATAAATTAGTAGCGATTCAACTAATAACCAAGTCAATTGAACCAATTTCAACTTAATTCATATCAATGTCAAACCTAGAGTTAAGGGTTAAAGATCATAGTCTACAAACTATAACAAATCAGAAAGATATACCATAATTAGGTTAGAATACATGTTAATCTATTCATATTATCCAACATAAAACATAAACAATTAAATTCATAATCTAATTTTCAAGATTGAGAAGAACATACATGAAAACCTAACTTTTGAAAATATTTTGAAGGAACCCTTTGAAGAAAGTGGTCTCAAAGGTTAATTAGATCTCATACCTCAAAGTTTGATGAAGGATGGTGAAATCGTCCCTTTTATTATCCCCAAACCCTTCCCTATCTAGTCTTCAATGGTGTCCTCCAAATCGAGAGAGAGAAAAGAGAGAAGGAATATGATTTGTTTTGAGTTTTTTTAATCTAATGAGGGTTGGGGCCTTTATATGGGGTTTTAATTAGCTTAATTAGACTCCATTACACCCTCAATTAACCACATAACCCCTTAACTAATTAAATGGACTAACTTAAAAAGTGCAAGGCAATTGCAGGCCCATCGGCAAGACCCCCTATGTTAGGCTTTAATACTAGTCTTGGATTTTGGAATGTTACAAAAAGGACTTCAAATCATTCAAACTGGAACTTAAATTAGGTGAAATCACCTTTTGAAAATGAGGTCTAAAAGCTAAAATTTGAGGATATAAAAGGCTACACCATATATCAACATTTTAGATAGTTCGCTCCAACTTTGAATTCTCCGACGGGTACTCAGGATCCCATGCATGCAAACGAAATGTGCTACCCCATTGAATTTGACATTACAAATTCATTGGAACCATAAAAACTCACATTCAAAGTCGTTTCAATATAAAGTATGTCCTATATCCAATTTTCATTCAAGAAAAAAAGAGGAAAAACATTGAAAATGAGACAAGAATCCTAAGAAGCCGCATCAAGGTCGTTCTATAATAACTTTAAACATTTCAGAGGTAACCGCACTAACATAATTCTCATAAGAGCAAGTTTATGAAGATTGTTGACTAAATTCAACCCTTTGTTTAAGTTTCTAAGTCAAAACACCTAACGACACTAACTCACACCACATTTCTTGGGTCCAGATGCAATTATGCCCCTATCTTAATATGGCTCCCTTGGTGCTGATGAAATCGTTAGAATTGCATTTCGAGGCCATCTAGTTAAAACTTTTGATTGAAGTCAATTGTATAAGTTTAAAGTCTTTAAACAATGGATACTTGGAAAATTTCAAGAAAATGATGTGACGACAAAACTGTCAATCCTAGCAAGTCATAAATGACTTATGGTTACTACAGAAAAGCTCTAAATGCTGAAAAGATCAAAAAATCAAAAAATGACATGAAGGGTCATTATATGCAGATGATAGTTTAAGTTATCACTATTAATTTTGAGTCCCACAGAGTAGCTTGGTCTTTCAGTGATTGGGTGAGCTCCTAGTTTTAGGAGTTGTTTCCTTTTCTTTTGCTAGGCTTAGTCTTTATATTATATTTAGCGATAACATATGATTATATTGCATTTGCAACATCCGTGTACTCTTATTTTTATTAGATATTTGATTACTAATTAATGTCATTTCTTGAGATGGTTCCTTGTGTGGCATTTATATTGAATAACCTTTTTTGATTCGTTGTAAGCTTTAAGTTTTTATTGTGGACTTCCACTTGGTAGTCCGTTCCTTATGATTACATGCTAAGGGTTAGACTTACCTACTGGTAGGCATAATAGACTCCATCATAACCTTTGTGTCATGATAGTTTAATATGAGAGATCTAGGTTGTCGGTATCATTGGTACAAGGGAAAATTTCAATTAGAGTAGTACGAATAACTATATTAAAGTTCATATCATATCTTCGAGAGGCTATAAGTAATATTAGGAAATTATATTTTATATTTTTATTGTTTTCTTTCATTTTGATTAATATTTTAAAACTTTTTATTTTGAACATAGTCTCTCCTAGATGGATATTTGAAGTATATGATGGATGTGGATGGAGCATCGACACATTCCACGAGAGTTTCAGCATGTGATCAATCTACAAGGCCTCCCTCGGGCATAAACCTTGAGTTTAAAGACATTCTTCTACATTTAGAGAGACTACATAGTAGCTTAGGCTTTCAAAACGTATTTTGTCTACCTTGGTTCCTCGATGTTAGGTGGTAAGAGCACCTCCTAGAGCAAACCTAAAGTGGGTGGGGTTCCTTGTGTAATAAGTATTCCTCATAGAAGATTTAGGTTGACTATTCCCAGCAAAGCTCATTGTCTAATTTTTGAATATTTTTGGTGATTTATATAGTGGGATGGACATTACCGCACATTGTTCCCTTTAAATGAGGAGTTGAACCAGAGGTTCATTGGATGGATAACTTTGACACTCCTGTTAGAATTGGAGTATATCATATCAACACGACCTATATTTCTGAGGTAGTGATTCATACGAGAGTAGTATAGTAGTTGTTCCTAAGACTGATGGACATAGTGGTAGGAGGTCTAACCATCAATAGACTAATGAAAGTATTCCACTTTGAAATGAGTATGAGTTCACCGTGAGACATCTTCATTCTCGACCTATGATTCTTATGTAGGTAGCCTCTAAGGTCCTAGAGGGTTTTGAGGCAGGTTATGGTGCCTACATCATGTAAAGTTTACGCTAGACTTCTCAGTGTGATAATTTTTTACCTTCAAGTGATTGGTCTTAGGTTTCTTTAGACGGTTGTTCACATCTAATTGCTCTCGATGATGGTTGCCATGAGTGCGGTGAGATATACAACAATGTTAGAGATTGTTGCAAGGCCCTAGTATTGACGAATAAGGCTGCATCTGAGTTTTGTGGAGCTAGATAGGGTAGATTAGTGTTCTTTTCAGGTCGGGCTTCACACTTTAAAGGTTACGATGATTGTGGAGGGAATTACAACCGGTCAAGAGATCTCCTACGCGGTAATTGCTTTTTCAGGAATTGTAGACATATAATATTCCCAAGGCTAGGTTGTCAAACTTTTTTGTACGTGAGGGATCCGGGTAATTATCTTACAGCTTGTCCCCATCATGAGACCATGATGAGAGATCTTCAGTTAGTTTAGTTTCATGGGTTGTCGGCTCATATGGTTAGAGGTGGTACCTTTGGTTTTTCTAGTGCTGCAATTAGGGTTTAGGTTGGGCTTAAGCATTGTACATTCTATGCTTAGTAGGCCATCTAGAAGACAAGGCTCCATGTATCCTTTTTTTGCATGTGATTCTCTTATCCCTATAGTTCCTATTTGTGTAATTTTAGGGATTTCATATCCATTAGAGTTTATTAATCTTAGAAGTTATCACTAGCTTGTTATGGAAGCTTGACTTTATGCTTCTATTTGTGTTTCGCCTCATATAGTTCAGTCGCTTTGATCAGAAGTAGTTGTTCGGTAAATCCTTGTACCTTTACCATGATAATCATGTTATAGTTGTGGTCTCAGGATTATTGGTTTCCCATTTTTCCACCCTTGTTGTGTAATTTATCTATAGTGTTGATCCTTGTTTGGTGGGTGGATAGACTAGTTTTTCCCAATTTGAATTTTGTGTGTTCTAAGACCTAGTTGCCTTAGAACGTTGTCTTAGTTGTCTGTCATCCCTTTTAAGTAGTAGCTAGGAAATTGCTAGTTTCTAGAGTTATGTTTTGGGTAGTTTTTTTCTTTAAATTATGGTTGTTGTTTTTTACTTTCACGATTATGAAGTGTTGTATTTGCTAGTTCATTCCCTTTGGGGTTCATCCTCTTCTTGTTGTCTTGGAGTATTGTTATGGCTAACTAGAAATTGGAGGATTGATCCCTTGTTGTGCCTGGATAACTTATTATGTTCGTTCATTATTGTTCTGTTGCTAGCTCTCAAAGCCAATTTATTATTTAGAGTTGGAATGGTGGGGTTAACTTTTCATTTTAGTTCTGAGTTGTGTTGGGAAATGGAAATTATTTTAGAAGGTTCATCTTCAGAATGAGGTGAAGGTAATTAATGGAATCTATGAGTTGGTTATAGTTTAAGAGGAGAAGTTATTTCAATCATTCTTGGTAACTTGTATGGTTTGTGATATGAGTTGTTACCCTTGGGCCCTTATCGGCTAGCTGGGTATGTTTATACACTTCTTGGTAGTTGCATTTCCCTTAGACTGGATGGTTTGTTTATATTAGTAGTGTCACAGTAGCTTGTGAACCTATGACGTCGATTTCTCTTTTTTATTTTTTTATGAGACGTTCCTTTGCTTTGACTATGTCTTTGTTGTTGGGCTTAGTGTAGACTTGTTATTCGAGAGATGGTTGTCCTTTGGATTCCAGTGGTTAGCTTTAGAAGGTTGTGTTTCATCTTGATTTGTTTGTGTTGGATGACTTAAGGTAACATTTAGGCATTGCCTTAGGCTGTGTTCCTTGTTTTGGCAATTGTTGTTCCTTTATGTTCAAGTGGATCTTTTTTCCTTTTTTCCTTCCAAGGATTGTTTTTTGTGTCTTGGTAGATAACATTAAGGTGGTGTACGTGATGCTCGGGAAGTCTTATTGTAACACCTTAGATTCGACAAAGTCTAGAAAGGGGAACTGAGAAAATACGTAGGTAAAAATTGGACCATGGAGCCCTAAATGAGTTGTAAGGAGGTCCAAGGTCCATGAAGGGAAACGTGGTAAGTCACCTACACCACCTTCCGCTTTGTTTTATAAAATCTTTGTGATATGACGTGCTTTAAAATCTCTTGATTTTTGATAATCTTGTTTCCTATGCTAAGTTCTTGTGTATGGCCTCTCGGGGTCCTTTATGACATGGTAGTTGTAAGGTGAACCTTGGAAAACTTGGTATTCGAGGAAAAAGTTTAAGAAAGGTCTTATGATATCTTAGAAGCCACTTCGAGTAAAGTCTAGTTCATAAGTGTGAAGCCCACCACATTTATGAATAGGAAGCTATAAGATGATTAGGAAAATCCATTTCTTTCATTACTCTAAGTCATGCGATATAGTGTAAATTGATGAGTCCTTTCTCCTATTCGTGTTGGATGCTTTTTAGGATATTTCCCCCCGAATATTTAGAAGAAATATGAACGAAAACATGGAATAGAGGCTCCTCTTGAAGATCCTTAGTGTCTAGTTGATCATTTGGCCGAGCAAATGACCAATGAAGAATTTAAAGCCTCTTTCAAAGTGTTAGCTCAAGACATAATGTCTCAAGACAATAGAGAGGTTGTGTTCCCCGTTAACCCAAAATAGGGTATGGTGGAATCTAGCATGAGGAACCAAACTAGGATGAATCATATTAAATTTCATGGTTCTAAGGTTGCGAAAGATCCTCAAGAGTTTATTAAAGAAGTATATAATATGTTGATGATTATTGCAGTAAAACCGGTGGAAAATGTGGAATTGGCCGCTTACCAACCTAAATGTATTGCCCAAGTTTGGTTCAACCAATGGAAGGAAGAAAGGTCGGTTGATGCGGGTTCTCTCGATTGGGAAGTAATTAAGGAATATAGCCTTGATAGGTTCTTCCCCCTTTAGATGATAGAGGCCACGGTGCTTGAATTTGTCAACCTTTTTCAAGGAAACATGAGTGTGAAAAATATTCTTTGAACTTCACACAATTTTCTAGGCATGCTCCTACTATGATTACAGATACTAGGGAAAGGATGAGTAAGTTTTTTTTGGGCGTTTTTAATGGTGGTTAGGGATTGTTGTACCACCATGCTTCTTAATTATATGGATATTTCTCGCCTAATGTTATATGCTCAATAAATAACATAAGAGAAACTTAAGAAAAAGTCTAGGGATTTGAAGAAGGTAAGGACGGGGGATTGCGACTTTCAAATTCAAGGTCCAATGGACATGGTCGTTCTATGATCTTACAAAGGTGTCCAGTCAAGACACCTTCAATGTGTAACCTAATTTCAACAACTTTCGGGTAGCATCCTTAATCCTCAAGGAGGAAATGGTAATGGGTATTCATTGCATACTTGTTCTAAGTATTGACGGAAGCATGAGGTTAGATATCTAGTTGCTTTTAATGTTTGTTTTGGTTTTGGTAAGATGAATCACAATATAAGTGGTTGTATATGGGTTGCTAAGAATGAGAGAGATGATCATCGATGGGCCCAACCTAATTCATTATCCAACTCTAGTGGGAGTCAGAAGAAAAACATGTTTTATGCACTTCAGTCTCGTAATAAGAAACAGGGTTCTCCAAAAGTGGTTACAGATATGTTGAAAGTATTTCATCTTGATGTTCATTTCTTGCTTGATCCTGGTGCTACCTTATATTTTGTGATGTCATATGTTTCTATGAGGGTTCATATTCTTCCAGATGTGTTGTTAGAATAGTTTTATGTCTTTACACCGATTAGTGAATCCATTGTGGCTAAGAGATTCTATAGAAATTATCATGCTTCCTTATCCCATAGAGTCACTCGTGTTGATCTTATAGATCTTATTTAAATTTTGTATATGCTTCTATTGATTGTAGAAACCAAGTGGTTAAGTTCCAGTTTCCAAATTAGCCAATCCTAGAGTGGAAAGAGGGAAATTCTATATCTTAAGGTCGATTTGTTTCTTGTACTGAATCTAGAAAGATGATTTGTAAGGCTGGTATATACCATCTAGTTAGGCTGAGGGATAAAAAGTCCTAATTGTAAAAGAGTTTTAAGAAGTGTTTACAAATGATCTACCTAGTATTACTCTCAAAAGAAAAATAGACTTTGATGTTGGTCTTCTCATATATATGTAACCTATCTCTATTTCTGCTTACAAAATGGCACCAATGGAACTTAAAGAATTGAAAGAGCATTTGAAATATTTGTTGGATAAGGGTTTAATCCAATTGAGTATCTCTCCAAGAGGTACATCTTGTAGGATTGAGTCGTGACAATATAACACGTGTGTATATATAGAGAACTAAAGATTGTTTTTTTATGAAATGAATCAACCCTCTATGATACTCTATCAGTATATGATTTATACCATGTGAGTATTGTAGAGCACTAGCACAATATTTTAAGGAATGCATCTCTCTTCTATGTTATCATGTTCATATAGGGAAAAGTCATAAATTTCACCTTGAACTCTTCCCGAAAATTTAGTTACACATTTAAACTATCATAGTGATCTATTACACATCTATACCATTCAGAAGTTAATTTTCGTACCCCCTAAAATTGACATTGAAAAAAAAATATAAAATAAGCGCTTTAGTTTGAAATTAAAGTTAAAAAAATTAGAATCTTCTTTTCCACCCCCACCCCGACACCTTATATTCTCCAAGCCCCACCCATTGTCCTCTTCTTCTCCATTCTTTATTTTCATCACAGTTTTTAATTTTTTATCACAATCTTAATACGCAATTTTCATTATTCACAATTAGGTTAATTATCATAGATTTGTTAGTGGATAATAGTATTTTATTTAGAAAAATTTTGAATAATTGTTTCTATCTTCTTCATTATGTTTTTGACTTTCTTAAAGAAATTTTGTTTGTTAATCAATTTTGAGTTTGGTGGTAATAGCAGCTTTATTGGTTTTATGATTGTGGGTGCCAGCTGAGAAACATTAAAAAGAGGTAATTGAAGGTGGTGACGAAGAAATAATCGATATTGATAATGGTGGTGGTTGTGATATTGTGTGTTGGGTGACAAAGAAGATGAATTGATGGTGATATGGTGGTGGTGAAGAAAAAAATTAATAGTAAAGGTGAGATCGAATATATTTTTCACGAAATTAGAATTCAAAATGGATGGGATTAGTGATGAAGAAGATATAACTATTAGAGAATTAAATAAATAATTAATTTGGTATTAGTTAGATTAAAATATAGTTAACAAAAGAAAAGTTAATTAGTAAAGAAAAGAAAAAAAAATTATTTATGAAAGGAAGCTGATGTAGCGCTAATGTGGCGGTGAGTGCAATACACTACATAAAATGGGAGAGGTGTTACACGTCTAAGGGTGGTAATAAATTCACTTTTGAGTAGTTAAGTGATATACCGTGGTTTCACTGTATTATTATTACTTTTTTCCTTAAGTTTACTGTGTCCAAAAGCCTTTTTGTGCTAATTTTTATATAAGCTGCTGAAGGAAGATGGGGAAGTCTGACCAAGTGTATCCATGATGGTCCGTCCTGCAGGTTTGTCATGAAGATCAGAGAAGTAGCCCTGTACCCATATTCCAAGAGTTCAAGTGTTTTGGAACGGAGACCCTCGACGGACCGTTGTGCTCGTAATGATCCGTCATACCTGCCATCGAGGGTAATGAAGACAGTAACTGAAGAAAATTGCACAAGTATGGGATGACAGAATCCATGACGGCCCGTCGTGACCATGACGATCCGTCCCGAGGTCCGTTGACCCAGCCGCGTTTTGACAGATTTCTAGCAAATAGAGTCATTGTTTAATTAGGTTTTTATTTTCTATAAATAGTTCGAAAAACCTCATTTTTGAGGTTAGAAGCTAGATTATTCGTTAGACTCTTGATCAAATTTAGACCTTTGAATATTGTTAGATTCTTGAGATTCTTTGAATTGATTGTTGGTGATTTTTGTTGATTAATCAAGCAAACTTTCAGATTTTAGTCTTTCTCTTTGAGTAAGTACATGAATTCTTATATCACATATTTAAATATTGTAATTATGACTATGGGTAACTAAATTCCATAACTAGGGTTGTGGGAACCATAGGCTAATAATGAGGTAAAACCTAACTAAAATAACAATTCTAGAATAGTGTCTTGCATGTATTGATAATTCTTTCGTTTAGAAGTCTTTTTAACGGATGGACAACGTTAGAACTCGCCTTAATGCTACTTGCCGGACCAAGGAGGTAGATAATAGGAAAATAATTATTAACATAGATTTAGGGTATACTATCTAATGGGCTAGTATAGATTGGTACGAGGTAAACTTAGTCAAATATCGAATACGATGCTTAATATGAGGTAAAGATAAGTGTTAGGATAGAAACACACGTAGCCGGACCAAGGTGCGGAGTGACATTTTCTAGATGCCGGACCAAGGATTTAGAAATACATAACTTATCACTTTACATGCAAGATACTAGGAAAGAATTATTATAGTTAGACTTATCGAGTTATGAACCTGTGGGGAACACGTAAACCCTAGTTACTTTGAATAATTGATTTAAACTCCAACATTCAAAGTTGTTAGTTGTCTCATTTTATTTTGCTAGTTATTTCTATTTACTTAGAAATAGAAACCCCCCTTTTATTGTTTTTGCTTTCCAAGGAAGTGTTTGACTGAAAAATACTAGTAATAGATTGAAGTTGGGCTATTTACTTTACATGACCGCTTTACTTCTTATTTAAGAAGTAAGTTTGAGTGTATCAAATTTTGGCACCGCTGCCGGGGAAAGTAGCTTTTGGTTGAAGCTGGCGGGCAGGGCTTGCTTAACCGGATACACGGAATAGAGATCTCTGTTGCATGCAAATCTTTCTATCGGGAAAGCCTCGCTTATAAGATTACGTTAAACCTATTACTATAGTTTAGTTGATATTTTCTTGATTTTACTTTGTTTTATTGTTTTTGATTATTGCAGAACCATTTTCCTTGTATGCCAAATACACGAAGAAGGAAGAGAATGCTTGTTTCCCTACGATCACGAATTAGAGCGTACACTACGCAACATGAATAGATACTTGGGAATCAATGATGATGATCCAAACCAGAACATCCTAGCTATGATTGATGTTCATGGTCAGTTGTTACCCGATGCTCCGGGTGAACAACAATAGAGGGGACAAAATCCCGCTCCAAGGCCCCAAGCATACTACAGAGGCTATGACAACATAGCAGACTCCGATGGGCCACTTGTCTTGCCTCCTCTACCACCAGGCCACACCTTCGTGGTAACTAGTAACCTGATGCAAATGATCACTGCCAGAGGTTTGTTTTCAGGGCTACCTTCTGAGGATCCACATGCCCATATAGCTAAGGTAAGGGAAGTGTGTAAAAGCTGTGTAGGGAGGCCTGACTTGGACTTGGATGTGATAGGGCTTAGAGTGTTTCCTCTCTCACTGACGGGAGAAGCTGCTATATGGTTTACTGAGCTCCCTTACAACTCAATTTTCACTTGGAACCAACTAAGGGATGTTTTCTTAGCACGCTACTATCCGGTCTCCAAGAAACTAAACCACAAAGACAGAGTGAACAACTTTGTGGCACTATCAGGAGAGTCAGTTAGTAGTTCTTGGGATAGATTCACCTCGTTCTTAAGAAGCGTCCCAAATCACCGTTTAGATGATGAATCGCTGAAGGAATACTTTTATCGGGAACAGGATGATAACAATAAAGCGGTGTTGGACACTATAACAGGTGGATCTTATGGGGAGTGTCCTTATGCTGAGATTGCTGAAAAATTAGAGAAAATCTACCGGAATAATAAAGCTTGGAGTACTAGAAAGTCAGATACCCCGAGAAATACCTTTGCAGTACAATCCACTCACAACCCAGCCACAGATGAGATTGGTGAAGAAATGGCTCAGATGACAATTGAGATAGGGTTGGTACTAAAACATGTCACTTGGGGTGCAAAAAAGATAAATGCAGTCAGCTACTTGTCAAAACCACCACCACAAAATGATGAGTATTATTATGAGGAGGATTCTGATGCAGTAAATGAGAAGACGGGGGGTTTCCGACCAAGTGCCCAAGGCTCTAATCAGGAGAATTGACGCCAAGGTCAAGGAAACAAGGTCGGAACTATGGTAACTACAACCGTGAGGGTCATTATGTCCGAAATTGAAACTACAACCGCAACAACAACTTCATCAGGGGTAACTATGGTAATAGAAATGACAGGAATGGGGCCTATGTTCCTCCTCGAAATTGTGAAGTTACTCCTAGGGATGGTGGAGGTAGTATGACGCGAGTTGAGGATATGTAGCATAAAATGATGAGGAGGTTCGATGGTAGTGATGAGCACAATAAAGAGTGGAGGAATGATTTAGCGGGTATTGGGCAAAAATTCGATACACATGCAATATCGATTAAGCAACTTGAGTTACAATTGGCCCAATTATCTACAACTGTAAACACACGGCAACCGGGCACTCTTCCTAGCAACACTGTCCAAAATCTGAAAAATGATGGACATTGTATGCCAATCACTACTCGCGGTGGAAAGAAACCATTGACCCACCTATGCCAACTAATGAGAAAAAGGTGACCAAAGATACTGATAATGTGGTAGATATTAATGGTGAAGTAGAGGATAACACTGCAAAAGATGCTGAAGTTCCTAGAAAAAGTAACTCCCATGCCTAGGACACCACCCCCATTTCCTCAAAGATTATTGAAAAAGACCCAGGATGGTAAATATCGGCGTTTTAAAACAATGTTGAAACAACTTTCTATCAATGTCCCTTTGGTAGAAGCTTTAGAACAAAGTTTACGCCATGTTTACGAAAGATCTGGTTACAAAGAAAAGATCGGTCACTTTTGAGGATGATGATAGAATGCAGCACTGTAGTGTTATTTCCACAAGATCTCTAGTACAAAAGAAAGAAGATCCGGGTGCGTTCACTATCCCTTGTACAATCGGGCTATTACATTTTGCTAAAGCATTATGTGATCTAGGGGCAAGCATAAATCTCATGACCCTCTCCATTTACAAGAAGTTGGGTTTGGGTGACTCAATGCCCACTGTGATGCAGCTACTGATGGCTGATCGAACAGTGAAAAGGCCTATAGGGATACTCCATGATGTGCTATTAAAAGTGGAGTCATTCATATTTCCGGTGGATTTTGTTATTCTTGATTGTGAAGTCAATTTTGAAGTGCATATTATTCTTGGGAGGCCATTCCTTGCTACAGGTAGAGCCTTAGTTGATATGGAAAAGGGGAAGATGAAATTTCAGTTGAACAATGACGAAGTGACATTTAACATTTGTAGGTCCATGAGGTAGAGTGGTGAGCTCCAATCGGTATCTGCCATATCCTATAACATTGGTGAGACATCTGAGACACAAATAGAAGAACGTCTAGGTGTAGAAGCATTAGCGGAAGTGATAATGAATTTTGATAGCGATTGCATTGAAGAGTATGAGTCATTAGTCGCGACTCTTGATCGAGGTGATGTTCGGTTTAAACCAAAGAAATATGAGCTAGATATGAATAATCGCGAGTCCCCACCCGCGAAACCATCTATAGAGGAGGCTCTAAAGTTAGAACTAAAAGCTCTCCCACCTCATCTAAGGTATGAATTCTTAGGAAATGGTGACACTTTTCCGGTAATCATTGCATCAGACCTGAATGAACAACAAGTTGAGAGTTTGGTGAAAGTGCTAAAAAGGTTCAAAAGAACTATTGGGTGGACTATTGCGGACATTATTGGGATCCCTCCTGGTATTTGCTCTCATAAAATCCAACTCATGCCTGATCATAAGCCAAGTATTGAGCCTAGAGACGCTTAAATTCTCCTATGCAAGAGGTTGTGAAGAAGGAAATCATTAAGTGGTTGGATGCCAGAGTAATCTATCCGACTGCCAATAGTAATTGGGTATGCCCTGTTAAGTTTGTACCTAAGAGAGGGGGAATGACTGTGGTCCCCAAAAAAAAATGAACTTGTTCCAATCAGACCGGTTACGGGATGGAGGGTGTGTATGGATTACCGCAAATTAAATTCATGGACTGAAAAAGACCACTTTCTTATGCCCTTAATGGATCAGATGTTGGATAGACTTGCCGGAAAAGGGTGGTACTATTTTCTTGATGGATATTCGGGGTATAATCAGATTCCTATTGCACCAGAACATCAAGAGAAAACAATTTTTACTTGTCCTTATGGTACCTTTGCGTTCAAAAGAATGTTGTTTGGGTTGTGTAATGCACCCGCCACATTTCAGAGATGTATGATGTTGATATTTTCCGACATGGTGGAAGAAACTATAGAAGTTTTTATGGATGATTTTTCTGTGGTTGGTGATTCATTCGAGCGGTGTTTGAACAATTTATCAGAGGTCCTTAAGAGATGTGAAGACTGCAATTTAGTACTGAATCGGGAAAAATGTCATTTCATGGTGAAAGAAGGTATTGTTTTGGGTCATCACATTTCAGAAAAGAGCATAGAGATTGATCGAGCTAAAGTCGAGGTAATAGAGAGACTTCCCCCACCGATCTCTGTGAAAGGTGTGAGAAGCTTTCTTGGGCATGCAGGTTTTTACCGGAGATTCATCAAAGACTTTTCAAAGATTGCACATCCATCGTGCAAACTGGTAGAGAAAGATTGTAAATTTTGTTTTGATGAATCCTTTCTTAAAGCATTCGGTGAGCTAAAAGAAAAATTTGTGTCTGCACCTATCATTATTTCTCCGAATTGGAACAGTCCATTTGAGGTGATGTGCGATGCTAGAGGGGTTGCCCTTGTTGTAGTATTGGGACAGAGAAAGAACAAAATCCTTCACCCCATTTACTATGCTAGTAAAGCCCTAAATGAAGCTCACAAGAACTACACAGTGACTGAGCAAGAACTCCTTGTAGTAGTCTTTGCTTTTGAGAAATTCCGCTCCTATTTGCTAGGCACTAGAGTTATAGTGCATACTGACCACTCAGCATTGATATATTTGACGACATAGAAGGATGCGAAACCTAGCTTGATTCGTTGGGTATTATTGCTACAAGAATTTGACTTTGAAGTGAGGGATAAAAAAGGAACTGAGAATCAAGTTGCTGATCATTTGTCCCGTCTCGAGGATGAAGCTATGATAAAGTTGGGGGATAAGACTGACATTGATGATACTTTCCCCGATGATCATGTATTGGCTGCTTCACAAGACTTGATTCCATGCTTCGCAGATTTTGTGAACTATCTGGATAGTGATATTGTTCCATCGGACTTGTCCTTTCATCAAAGAAAAAATTCATGTACGATGTGAAGAAGTTCTTTTGCGATGAACCATATTTATATAGGAGTTGTGCCGACGGGCTTATTCAGCGTTCTGTGCCAGAATGTGAGATGTTGCGTGTATTGGAAGCATGCCATTCCTCACCCGTTGGTGGACATCACAGCGGTATCCGAACCTCTCACAAGATATTACAATATGGTTACTATTGGCCAACTCTTCATCAAGATGCTCATGAGTTTGCTAAAGCATGTGATTGATGCCAACGAGATGGTCGCATTTCAAGAAAGCAAGAGTTCCCTCTAAACCCTATTCTTGTGATTGAGTTATTTGATGTTTGGGGTATTGACTTTATGGGCCCTTTTGTGAGTTCTCATGGAATGAATTACATTCTAGTAGCGGTTGATTATGAATCTAAATGGGTCGAAGCCATCTCCCTCGCAAACAATGAAGGGAAGAGTGTCACTGCATTCTTAAAAAGGAATATATTCTCTCGTTTTGGCACCCCAAGGGCAATTATTAGTGATGGGGGCTCCCACTTCTGCAACAGATTGTTCAAGGGGTTATTGGAGAAATATGGGGTTCACCATATTGTCTCCACTCCTCACCACCCTCAAACTAGTGGGCAAGTTGACGTGTCGAATCGAGAGATCAAACAGATATTGCCAAAAACAGTGAACGCTAGTAGAACGGATTGGTCAAGGAGGCTTGATGATGCCCTTTGGGCCTACCGGACAGCGTATAAGACTCCCATATGTATGTCTCCATACTAACTTTTATATGGGAAATCTTGTCATCTTCTGGTTGAGTTAGAGCATAAATCCATGTGGGCTGTGAAGAAGTTGAAAATGGATTGGAGCGAAGCTGCAGAACAACGGTTAACTAGGTTGAATGAACTCTATGAATTTTGCCATAAAGCTTATGAAATCTCAGCCCTATACAAAGAAAAGATGAAGAAGTACCAAGACAAAAAAATTGAAAAACGAGAGTTTATGGATCGGGGATTTGGTACTTTTATTCAATTCTAGATTGCGTTTGTTTCCGGGCAAGCTCAAGTCCAAATGTATTGGTCCTTACTTGGTTACCCAACTATTCCCACATGGAGCAATTGAGTTGGAAACTAAGGAGGGTGTGCGGTTAAAGGTGAATGGACAACGCATAAAAATCTATCTCGGGCATGCTAGTCGGCGAATGAAGTGATCGAGGCATACCATCTTGATGAAGTCTGAGTAATCAAGTGTCCCTCAGTTGTGCCGCGACGTTAAATCAGGCGCTTGTTGGGAGGCTACCCAATACTTATAGTTTTTATTTCTAGTAATGGTATCATTTTCTACTAATAGGTCTTTAATTTGCAAGCACATCACAAGGAAATTCTGCAGAAAATTACTCTGCAGCAGTCACTGACGGATACAGCGACGGACCATTCCAGCTGTGACAGATCTTCGCATGCATCCGTCGTGCCAGGTACGTCTTTCTGTTATTTTCAAACTAGGGCACACGCGACAGAACCAACGACGGACCATCACGTATGAGATGGACCGTAGTCAAGGAATCGTCGCATCATTAATGAGGCGTACCCGACCCGACCCGGCTGAGGTTTTTAATAAAATCTCACCATTTAAAATACCCAAACCTTCATTTCACCCCTTTCCTTTACTATTCCTCCTATTTCCCTCCCTTTTCAACTTCCAAAATCTCTCTCTCTTCAACCGATCATTGTTCCCCCAAAATTCTCCAAAGTCCTAAAAGTCATCATCTACTAGTCGGAGTTGCTGCTGTGGGTGTCTTCTTGATCACCAAGTACTTTTCCATCTTGTTTTTCTCCAATTCTCAGGTATGTGTCTCTAATTTCTACTCATTTGTCTTGCATTTTCGTATTTTCGTTTATCAATTAGTATTAGCCTAGTTCTTCATAATATGTTCATTTCTTTTATATAAAATTCTACCTAACCTAGGTTAAAAATCTTCGAAATTGCCGTGTTTACAACCCTAGAAATAGGTGATTTAGCATTGCTAGTTTACTAGGTATATGGGTTAGACAAATGTAGGTTCAAACACTACCAATTCAATTTGGGTCATAGGGATGAATGGGCCACCCACAGTTCTGTCACTGATTTACAGAATGAGATCCCCACGACGGACCGTCGCACCCACGACGGACCGTCGTAGGGTCCATTCCAAAATCCCTAACACCCCACTGCCCTATTTTATGCAAGTTTCCTCAAACGGACAGATGCGACGGACCTTCATCCACACGACGGTCCGTCCTTCACAACCGTTTTGGTTGTCAGAGACCCTATTCCTGAGGGTCTCTCACTTTTTGTAAGTGTCCTCCAACGGACACATGTGACGGACCGTCGTCTTTACGACGGTCCGGCCTGCACAACCATTCTTGTTGTCAGAGACCCTATTCCTGAGGGTCTCTCATTTTTTTGAAGTTTCCTCAAACGGACAAGTACAATGGACCGTCATACCCACAACGGTCCGTACTGCATGACCGTTATGACTGTCAGAGTCCCCTCTCCTAAGGGTCTCCACATTTTTTTATGTGTCGTCTGGCGGACCCCTATGACTGACCATTGTACCTGTGACGATCCGTCCTGCACATACCATCATACTTGTCAGAGACTCTCCTTCAGGGTTCTCCATTTAAACGTAGTCTAAGTAAGACACGATGGACCCAATGACGGTCCGTCGTACTCACGATGGACCGTCACCTGGTCCGTTGTGTTTCACTGTTACTATAGAAATGTAATTTTATTTTAATTTTTTTTTGTATTGATTTGTCTTGTTTGCTACTTCTAGTACTAATATTGATCCGTTACAGGTACTATCTACTATGGCACCTAAACAAGATGTAGTCTATGCACACGGGCGATCGAAGTCTGTTTCCCGTCTGCCCGCCTGGTCATTGGCTATGATTATGAGTGTGACCCCGAGTACGTGCCCCCAGGCAATTCCACCCCTTCCCGTGCTGCACGTGCTGCCAGAGCCACACCCTAAAAAGGTGGCGTCCGGCATAGTCACTGCCTCCAGTATGATGAGGAGGGCACACTAACCGGCACACCTTCTGGATCAGCCACCAATGAAGAAGGAGCGTCTGGCTCTTTAGGAGTTTCGTGGTCGGAGGAGGCCTCCGGATCTGGTGAGGTTCCCGCACCCGCCACCACTGAAGCGTCGGCCTCGTCTGATGAGGCTGATAGTTCGGAATCCACACCCGCTTCACCAGCTCGTTCTCTCACCCCGGTCACTTACCAGACCAATCGGTGGTGTGTCGACGGGCAATTTCAAGTCTACTCTGACGCAAAGTTCCTGAATGACAAAGGAGTTATGACTTGAACACTCACATTGGAGCGGCGGTCCTTACAGGGAGTCTCCCGACGATGCCTGAGATCCACAATCTCTTCAGCAGACATCGACTGGAGTGGACAGCACGTCCGTTGGGACGTTATAGTGAAGAGCTCGTCTGAGAGTTCTATGCATCTTATGTAGCGAATCTCCGATCACAGATTCATAGGCGGGATGGCCCTGCCAAATAGGCCCTGCTGAAGCAGGTCCGAGTACGGGGCGTTCAGGTCGATATCTCCTTGCCTGCCATCCACCGGTTTCTATATGGTGAGGGTGTTGATTCTAATCAGACCCCTCTCACTGCCGAGTTTGACTACAAATGGCAGCTTGTTAAAGATGGCCAATTCCTGCGCGAGCCATCGCTGAGAGAGACCACCAAGAGGTGGTTGGCCCTGCACTTGTCAGTTGATGGAGAGGGTGCCGACTGGGTGACCGAGCCAAAGGGGTCCATCAGAAGGCCAACCTGACTTTCACGACAAAATTCTTGTGGTTGATTGTCCGCCACTGCCTTTCCCCCACAGCCGCTGACAATATCGTTACATGGGATCAAGGAGTATTGATGGCGGCGATAAGAGCCGGGTTCAAGGTGGATTTTTCGTGGCTTCTACAGGCAGTCATGCACGAGAGGGATTTTAAGGTCACAACTACTTACCCTTTCCCGTGCATGATTTTTTCTCTCTGCAGGTCCGCAGGTGTGCCTATATGGCACGTTGATCAGCTCAAGACCCCTCTGGGCACTGTTGATGTCGGCCTCATCAGAGATGAGGACAATGAGTTGGCTCCACGCAGAGGGACCCGTCTAGAGCTGCCCCCACTTGCTGACGATCTGGCTAATACGGTAGCCCAGGACCACACAGCTACGCTGGCGGTGTCCACTGACACTACCCCGGTCGAGTCTATCCTGGGTAGTA
This sequence comes from Solanum habrochaites, assembly GCA_027704765.1. NCBI lineage: Eukaryota > Viridiplantae > Streptophyta > Magnoliopsida > Solanales > Solanaceae > Solanum > Solanum habrochaites. Next base: position 195,624 of record JAKWJA010000910.1, read on the forward strand.
GCACTGCCCCAAGATCCTCTTGCACAGACCTGTTTCCCTCTAAAGTCCCGCTTGCTAGGGTCCAAAAATTAGAGGCGCAAATGGCTACACTTCTGCATCATATCCAGCCGAGGATGCAGAGGTCTATTACCGAGGTAGAACAGCACTTGGAGCGGAAAATGGTTCAGCATACAGAGCGGAAGATCGTTGAGGTTCACCAGTTCTTGGACGCTTTTGAGTTGCGGGTGCTAGATCGGCCATCTCCTCCGGTGGATGTGTCGACCCTTCAGGCTGCGGTCGACAGTCTTTGAGCAGATATTGATACGATCTTAGAGGCTAGGGTGCCTGAGTCCGAGGCCCCTTCTGTCGAGCCTGCTGAAGACACAGTGTTGGCGGCCCTATTCGCCGCCTCAGAGATTCCACCACCTCCTACTCGAGATCATGCCAAGAGGCGTAGGGGTCTTTCTCAGGAGGAGGCGCGCCAGATGAGAGCAGTAGAGTTAGTGACTGGGGCGTCTAGCTCCCAAAATGTTGAGATAGCGGGAGGCACTGCTGATACTGATGTTGTTGTTGAGGAAATCACTGAGGGTGTCCATATTACAGAGCACTTGGGTTCTGTGGAACCGGACCCACCAGCTTGTTGATCGTCGGCGATTTGCGCCACATGTTTGATTCACCTACCACTCTTGTATTTAAATTTTCTTTTATTCATTGGGGACAATTGCATGTCTTTTTTTGGGGGGTAGGGTAAATGGAAAGTGAGTGCTAGGGTGAATTCTGAGTAGCCCAATTCACTATCCTCTTTTGGGGTTTTCTTGTCTGTGTTCTTGTTCCCCAAAAGACTAATTACTTTTTTCGTTGAACAGGCTTGTCTATATCTTGTGTACATAGTTTAATTCTGGAGCATGTTGGCTAAAATGATATCATGATAAAATGGAAAATGATGCATGACTAGGCATAGTAATTGATAAATGTGTGGCTCTAAGCATGACATAGAGGTACACCACTGCATGACCCTAAGTCTTAAATTCGAACTAGGTGTCTGATAATCTGGTAGAGTGATGAGATGTAAAGAGAGTGTGAGGAAGATTTGAATAGTCCACTATTTGTACTTAGCTAGAACTTGTCTGGTTAGTCCTGCTAAAAGTAAGTTGTAACAGACAATTAGGAAAGGATCATAGGCTATTATTCAATATAGCCCATTTTTAGCCTAATTTAAAGAAAACCAAATGAAATTTATCCTTCTTTGATACAAATAATTTGATCTTAAATTAGACCTTTCTTTCTTACCCCAACTGATCTTTTCTTGGAGTAATGTGTTGGCCCTGGTCCCTTCTTGGACATGTGCACCTCAGCTTATGCCAAAAGCATAAGTTGAGGGTGTCTAATGTAGCAAACAACATTTTTATGGCCCAGACCCAACTTTGGGTATTGTGTACTTTGACTCATGGCAAAGCCATGAGTTGAGGGTGGCTATTATGAGGAATGCTCTTGAAAGTGGGGTTGAAAGAACAAAAGTAAAGTGACTCAAAATTAGTTGAAAGAAAAGTAAAGAAAAAGAAAAATATACAAGAAATTCAAGCAATAAAAGAAGAAAGTCACTTACAAAAATGAAGAAAGAAGAGAAAATAGCAAGGTGAAAAAATATGAGAAACTGGGCGAGATAAAATGATAGAAAAATGGTTTGTTTAGCCGATATGTCGAGGAGGGCCAAAAGTCACTAAAGTATACCTAAATATACCCTACCTGACCCTGAGCCTATGTTACAAGCTAAGAAAGTCCTATCATGATCCTAAGGGTTGTATAGCGAACTTAAAGCAGTGAAAATAAGGGCAAGCTTATGGAAAAAGGTATGAATGAGTGTGAATTTGTTCTGAGAGTTAGTGTTGAAAGGTAATCCTTATACTCAAAATGAAATCATTCTGTGAAAATGAGGATTTTGTTTTGAAGTAAGGACATTAGTTGCATTACCGGAAATATTAGCACCTCGATGAGAAATTGAAGAGGATAGGTGTTAGTGCATGGTGAGTTTGTGTCGGTCTGATTCCACATAATTCAGGCTTAATAGTGATAGCATGCATAAATATGATGAGATTAATCAGGATTGATAGCCAAATGATTGCAAAGGATAAAACATGGATACTATTATACAAAGATTGTGTATTGAGTCATAGTGCGTCGCTTGAGGACAAACAACGAATTTAAGTTGAGGGTGCTGATATACCGTGGTTTCACGGTATTACTAATACTTTTTTCCTTATGTTTATTGTGTCCAAAAGCCTTTTTGTGCTAATTTTTATATAAGTTTCTCCTTATTTGCAGGAAATCTGTCCAAAGATGAATGCGGAGGTTTTTGAGCGAAGAAATGCAGACGAGACCACCTACGGAGCTTGTGAAGGTCCGTCATGCCTGTGACGGTCCGTAGGTGGCAGCGTAGTGCAGCTGCTGAAGGAAGATGGGGAAGTCTGACAAAGTGTGGGGTTACGGAAAGCGTGACGGACCGTCGTAGCCATGACTGTCCGTCCTGCAGGTTCGTCATGAAGATCAGAGAAGGAGCCCCTGTACCCATATTCCAAGAGTTCAAGTGTTTTGGAACGGAGACCCTCGACGGACTGTTGTGCTCGTAACGATCCGTCATACCTGCCATCGACGGTAATGAAGAGAGTAGCAGAAGAAAATTGCACAAGTATGGGACGACGGAATCGATGACGGCCCGTCGTGACCACGACAATCCGTCGCGAGGTCCGTTGACCCAGCCGCGTTTTGATAGATTTCCAGCAAATAGAGACCTTGTTTAATTAGGTTTTTATTTTCTATAAATAGTTTGAAAAACCTCGTTTTTGAGGTTAGACGCTGGATTATTAGTTAGACTCTGGATCAAATTTAGACCTTTGAATATTGTTAGATTCTTCAGATTCTTTGAATTGATTGTTGGTAATTTTTGTTGATTAATCAATCAAACTTTCAGATTTTAATCTTTCTCATTGAAGTAAGTACATGAATTCTTATATCACATATTTAAATATTGTAATTATGACTATGGGTAACTATATTCCATAACTAGGGTTGTGGGAACCATAGGCTAATAATGAGGTAAAACCTAACTAAAATAACAATTCTAGAATAGTGTCTTGCATGTATTGATAATTCTTTCATTTAGAAGTCTTTTTAACGGATGGCCAACGTTAGAACTCGCCTTAATAGTACTTGACGGACCAAGGAGGTAGATAATAAGAAAAGAATTATCAACATAGATTTAGGGTATACTATCTAATAGGCTAGTATGGATTGGTACGAGGTAATAACTTAGTCAAATATCGAATACGATTCTTAATATGAGGTAAAGATAAGGGTTAGGATAGCAACACACGTAGCCGAACCAAGGTGCGGAGTGACATTTTCTAGATGCCGGACCAAGGATTTAGAAATACATAACTTATCACTTTGCATGCAAGATACTAGGAAAGAATTGTTATAGTTAGACTTATCGAGTTATGAACATGTGGGGAACACGTAAACCCTAGTTACTTTGATTAACTGATTAAACTCCAACATTCGAAGCTGTTAGTTGTCTCATTTTATTTTGCTAGTTATTTCCATTTACTTAGAAATAGAAACCCCCCTTTTATTGTTTTTGTTTTCCAAGGAAGTAATTGATTGAACAATAGTAGTAATAGATTGAAGTTAAGTCTAAACTATTTTCCTCGTGGGAACGATCCCAACCTCACTAGTTGGGTTATTTACTTGACACGACCGCTTTACTTCTTATTTAAGAAGTAAGTTTGAGCGTAACATTAAGCTATGTAATATGTCACAATGAAAGTTTAAGTTTATAACTGACTTTTCAGAACAAGTTAAGGGAGGATCTATGTCTTTTCCTATTAATATATAGTATACACTAGTTTGATATCGTAAATGACATAATTTTTTTTGTTTTAGGAATGACACAACCCTCTATAAAGTATTAAAGTGTACTGCGACAAATATATTTTTGATATTGATATATTACACTTCATATATAATATGCTTGAGTAAGTTGTTTTCTCAAAATTAGCATAAATTGTAATGTTCCCCAGTGAACTATGTATTGTTTTAGTACAAGATCATAAAAGAACGTAGTTTATTTAACTAGTAACCTATGATGAGAAGCCTATGTACTATAGAATGTTTGCTTAACTAGTCATCATAAAATATTACTCTCTCCGTTTAAAAAAGAATGATCTCCTTTCCTTTTTAGTTTGTTTAAAAAATAATGACCACTATATTTTTTTGGTAACATTTTAATTTTAACTTTTCACGTGCTTTGTTTAAGGACACAATCTTAAATGACAATTTTGTATGTTTGACATAACTTTAATTTAAGACCACAAGATTCAGAAGTGTTCTTTATTTCTTAAATTTTGTATTAAGTCAAACTAGGTCATTCTTTTTGAAACGGAGAGAGTAATTTTAAAATATTTTTTTGATTCTATTTAAAATCATGTGGGGTATATATGATTGTTCTAATAAAGTTAAGGAATATATTGATCCTTCTCTTACAAAATTATTTTTGTTTTCCAGTTGGTTTATTCAACGACTAGTTTGAGTTTTACGTATATATTTGCTTTTCAGATCTATTTCTGTTATTATTATTTGAGTTTTTAATATTTACCTTATAGATCTCTATACTTATTATTATTTTAGTTTTAAATGTTTACCTTGTAGATATATTATTAAAATATAGACATTCCCCTAACATATTGCGACAACTTTGTAAGATGAGGCTCATCTCCATTACTCATTATCTCCATTTCCCCAAGTTCCTACTTCGATGGAAGTCATGTGTCATAATTAAAAATTAAAGGTTGAGATTTAATTATCTAAATAATGGTTCTAATCATGAAAAAGTCCCATCTTTGTATGGGTTGAAGCAGGCCAACTGACAGTGGTATGGTAGATTGGCAGACATTATTTATTCAAAAGCATACCAACACTCAGATAGTGACTATTCACTGTTCTATAAATGGAAGGGATGTTCCTTAGTCATTATTTTCATATATTTGGATGATATATTTATGAATGGGACTGATATTTGATGAGATCAACTCTTTAAAATTTTTTTATTTCAAGATAAAGGATTTGGCAAAACTACACTACTTTCTTGGACTGAAAATATTATATAGGCAAGATGGTGTTCTTGTGTCACATAGGAAATTTACTTATGATCTCGTGAAAGACTTTGATGTGTTTAACTAAAATTCAATCACATCACCAGTTGATCGCACTAAGAAGTTGAAAGCTACATATGGAAAGGTCCTATCTGATCCTACTTAATATAGGAAGTTGATTGGCAAACTAAACTTTTTTACAACAATAGAATGAACATAGCCTACAATTTAAAACACTCAGATCCAATTCATGCACTCACCTAGGGAGCGACATTTAGAGCAGATTACCATGTATTGAGCTAAAACAAACCTCTACAATGGGAATTTTTATTTCAAACAAACCAGATCTCACTATTAGTGCTTATTGTGATTCAGATTGAACAGGATGCCAGATTCAAGGATATATGTCTGTCGATACCTAGTGCTTATGGGTGATATTCCTATCAGTTGGAAGTCTAAGAATCCAGTCTTTCATGAGAGGAAAAAATATATAGAGATTGACTGTCATATTGTTAGGAATAAACTCCAGCAAGGCTTAATCACACTCCATGACATCCTCACATATTTACAGTTGGCAGGCATCTTCACCAAGGCCTTAACTGGGGTTAAACACACCACTCTATTCAACAAGTTGTCGGTAAACAATAAAGTTAGTTAGAGTTAGTTGGGAGCAATCAAGTTAGTTGTTTTCCATTATTCTTGAATCAAGTTGATGCTTTCAAGAATTTACTAATTAGAAATTGTATGTAGGTATCGCATGGTAATACTTATTTTTTTAGTTTTTCATTCAATGAATGATACACTTTCTTCTCTCTTAATGCTGTTACTCTCTACATAAATCTGACCTTCATGGTTTGATTAGATGAAGAAGAGAAAATTGAGAGAGAACTCGGCTTGATTATACCCTCAAGCTATTGGGTTTAAATAGCGATGTTTACATGGCCTAAAAATGAAAGAAAATCACTATATAGTTACAATAGAAGTAAATCTACTAACCTACTATAGTCTAATTTTAGACATATTCTTCTATGATTATAAATACGACAAACCAAAATAAACCACATACTAAATCAATATATACTTCTTGATGATAGGTGCAGTCAAACCATCCAAGTTAGGTTGATCAAAACTAGTGTGGTTCTCATGCACAAACCAAAATCTCGTCATATCTTGACTTTGTGTTGTGCCAGACTGTCCATTGGAGAAATCAGCTGAAAAATTTCCTGAAGATGCCAAACTATCAGCAGAGGCAAAGGATCTCGATCATTTATAGGTTGCTGTGTGATGTTGATCATAGGCTTGGCAGTGGAGGAGGTGCACACCAAATTACTTTGTTAGAAAAATCAATTGAATCCAATTAGTTTCACCACAATTTTTTTGTTTCTTCTGGTGAACTTATTCCATCTGAACTTTATCAGGCTCATTCTTGGTTCAAGGATTATGAGATGGAGGCAGCCTTCAAACCAGAGATGGAGGAACTAGACACTCAAAACTTTTGTTTGTTCTTTTGATCTTCTGTTTACTTGCTCACTAATTGTCCAATGCATCAAGCGAGAAATGAACTGAACCTTAGAATTATTTTCACTATCTTTTCAGGATCTGCAAAGAAACTAATGACAAATTTTTAGTGAATAGAGAACGAAATTGTCTGATATATTTTTATATATAAATGCTCAAAATTTACTAGAGGGTATGTAGTATGTAAGTTGAGTTTCTTGTTTATCTCCTTCTCTGGTTTAGTTAGTTACATATAATGGGCATGTATATTCTGAACATTCTGTAAAAATAACTCTATGGCTTCTAATTTTTAGATTTTGTCACTTGTGCAATAATATGATGGAACTGAAGTCATACATGTTATTCTTTTTTGTATTGAAATTATAATAAATCATGCATGCCATTATTCTTTGTGTCATAAAAAGCATATATAATTCTACTAAGTTAAAACCATTCTTCCTTATATTGTTAAAAACATAATGAAGTAAATCAAAAAAAAATGTCCCTCTATCCTCTTAAGATTTTAGAGAAAAGATGCACACTTCTGCATGTTGAATAGCAGAAAGGTCCTATGTTTAAATATTACCACTACTCATCCAAAAATTTCATATTCCTAGATCAATTAAGGGATCTAAATCGCACATGAGGAGGCATGTTAACGACATAATAAAGTAAATAGAAGTTTTATCTTTTATCAGTTTAAATTGTTGAACGGGATGTTACACACAATTTAGCGCAGACATACTCTTTCATATTTTGTTTAATCCTATACTTCATGAGTGTGATTTTCTCTATGATACTTTATTCTCACCTTTATCTATTTCAGTAGCTTTCAATATGGTAACATATTGTTGCTCTCAGAATGTATGCAACATTCTCTTAGCTCTATGACTGACTTCTTGCATATAAAAGAGAAAAAGAGGGAAGCAGGGAGAGTTTCCCAGATTAACTTTGAAACTTAATCTGTATTACTTTCTAACATCAAAAGAACAATGTCTAAATTTTCCATAGATACAAGCTATACCACAATAACCTCAGTATATATATTTTTAATGGTATCATTAAAGTTTTTTTTTTCATAAATTAATCATTAGTGAACGATATTACAAGAATATATAATATCATTGACTAAAGAGTAACCTGTAAGCAAGAAACCTTAATGATATACTATATACATACATATATATATATATATATATATATATATATATATATATATATATATATATATATATATATATATTCACACACACACACATACACACACACACTTGTTCTGGGAACGTGCACTGGAAATATATTTTTTACTGTCATACAAATTGCTATAGGCCTAATCTAACGTTGTTAATTATCAATTACATTATTATTTTGTATATATTGTTCTATAAAAATATAAATGTGCCAATTAATTATGTTCATTTAATATGGTTATTTGCAAAATAAACAATGTTGAAAAATATATAACTGATTAAGATAATATAGTATATAGTATATGATGTAGTGATGAACTCCTGCTCTAAATTTAAGAAATGGACGCAAACATATCTAACAAAATTAACAAAGACATAAAGAATAAAGGGAAAATGCACAAGTACCCCTTAACCTATGCCCAAAATTTCAGAGACACACTTATACTATACTAAGGTTCTATTACCCCCTTGAACTTATTTTATAAGTAATTTTTGCCCCTTTTCAGCCGACGTGGCACTAGCTTGAAAAAGAGTCAACTAGCATTGGGCCCACAAGATTGTGCCACGTAGGCCTAAAAGGGGTAGAAAATTATTAATAAAATAAGTTCAGGGGGGTAATAGGACCTTAGTATAGTATAAATGTGTCTCTGAGATTTCGGGCATAGGTTAAGGGGGTACTTGTGCATTATTCCCAAGAATAAATATATATTTACCATGTTAATGTAACATCCCACCTTTGAAAGAAATAAATTTAGAAAGAGTTAATCTAGGAAGAGCAAATTTGAGACTTGTTCGAGTTAAGCTTAAGTTGTGAGTTGTGGGTCAAATTCAAATGATCATAACTTCTGATAAATGATGAGTTAGAGGGTCCATAAAATATCAAATGAAAGGTCTTGGGACCCTCTTTTAAACTCCACCGAGTTTGCTAAGTTTCATGTTTGAATGAGGGAGATATGGCCTTCTGAAGTCGGCCTATCAAATAAAAGAAATTTACCTAAATTAATAAGGAGTATTTCGGTCTTTTCCTTACCCTTATAGGTCTAAAATGGTTTGCGTCTTCACATTCCTAAATATGATTAGGGTTTTTACAAGATATCAAGAAGAGAAAAGAAGAAAGGTGCAAGGTTTTTGTTACGATTCTTGAGATTTGTCTAGGAATTTCGCACATGGTTGATCTGTCACAACCCAAGCCCTCGTGATTGATACTCAAACTAACCCTCCGGTGGGATAAATATTACTACATCCTAACCAATCAACTTAACAATAAACTAAATATTTAAAGAAACAGAGCAAGTTTAAATGTCTAAGAAATGTGGAGTTCCCATAAACATAGAAAGTATAACAAACAACTACCAAACATTTCAGGACAAAAACTCCTGGAACTTGAAAGTCAATGTATCAAAACTCTACTAGCGACAAGTATAAGAAAAAGTGGTACCACCCAAAACAAGCATAAGAAATATCTAAAGCACTAGTCTAAGTCCGGAGAAAATGAACCGAACAAAAGAGAACTCACGACAGCCTAGAAGAACTAACTCACCCTTGAATCCATTCTCGATCATTGATCTCCTAGATAAGGTCGATCAGTTATCTCATAGGTGATGTCGATCAGTAACTTCCAGAAGATTCCCTGTACTCTATAAAGAAAGAGCAAGTGTAGTATTAGTGCACAACCATTGTGTACTAGTAAGATCACACGACTACTCCAATAAGTGAAACATAGGCAAGTAATGACCACAATATTATACATAAATGCAGAATACACATATCAATTATCTTTTCCAGAGAAACATAAATTTCTCAATATCAAAGACAATTAGTGATGCATATATAATCACCATGGTCCTCGCATGGAACCCACGCCTAAACTGTTAGTGTATGTGTCTTGGAACCTGACACACGATAAAATATATGTGTAAGAACGTGACACTTATCCAATATATGTGTCAGAAAGTGACGCCCGATCCAATATATGTGTCAAAACGTGATACTCGATCAAGTCAGCAGAACCACAATCTCAAGTCACACCCATAATCAATAATGTTCATAATCGTACAGTTAGGTAATGGGTTATGACATGTAATTATTCATATACATATATTCATTTGCATTATATTAGGTTTACATTTCTTATTCTCATACATGCATGCATGAACAAAGTAATTAATAGGCATATATCACACAAACATGAAATCAAACCATCCCTATAACACCTCCAAAAATGAATCATATCAAACTAGGGCCTAATGTGTGTGACATGAAGTCTTGAAGTACTCATATGGTGTAAATTTATTTATGAGGCAGTGTCTAAAGAATTGGGTTCAGTTTGAAGTGAAACGTCAAGGGACGACCAAGACGTTCGATGTGCCTTATGTGTTTTCATGTGCTTATGTATGAGTAATGAGTTTATGAGGTCCTTATATGGTTATATATGGTTAATAATAGTTTTGAAAGTCAGCATGTTGCGATTGGTAAGGTTTGTAGGTCAAACGTTCAAGTACGTCCGATGACATTCGAAAAATAGTCATTTCACGTCCTTGTGAGTTTAAATGTGTTTTAGCATGTTGTGTGTCTTGTTTGAGGTTGTAATTGGTTGTAAATGTTCCTAATACCTAGAAGTGATTGTTTAGAGATTTAACGTCTGGGTACGACTCTACTTAGGACCCATAAGGGTCCATAGAAGGAGGACACCATCTTGGAGCTGAACACTGCCAGGCAAGGGCAAGCGACTACCCCAAACGACGGCCCGTCGATGGCTGGTGTCGATGGATACATGTTGTATTCAGGTTGAGGATCTGCAGAAGAAACCAATGAACCCCATCGACGGGGAATGTTCTCACCAACGGACCGTCGATGCTGCTGCGTTTTTTGACAGCTTTCTGTTAAGACTTTGAGGTTTTGGGAAAATTCAGTCCAATTCTTATAAAAACTCGAGGACGGTTATTTTAGGTGTTTATGTGTATTTTAAGAGTATATAAGTCATCAAAATCTCATTTAAACCCTAGCACCTAGATCAAAACCTATTCCCTCCCAAAGATACTCCAAAAACCTCCATGAGAGCTCAAGGTGCAGATGGAGCTTGAAGATGGATCTTTAGTATAGTTTATTCTTCAATTTTAATTGGGTTCTTCTAATAAAGTTCTTCATATAAGGCTTTCTATCACCTTAGAGTCAATTTCAAAGATGATTTTCAAATATTTCAAAAGAGGAAAAAGTCTAATTTCTACTCCAAGTCTTGGGTTCTTGCGTGAAATGTTTTCAAACCTTAAGATATGATATTATTGATGTACAATTGATGTTTTCCAATGCAATTCTCCATGAACTCTTGACCTTCTAAAATCTCTCAATTTGACTAAAATATTAGCTATGTAGTCATGCCTTAATGTTAATGAATTAATGTGTAGATTGTTATGGGCTCTTGAAGTATGTATAGATTATGATTGTATGGTTTATAGGCTGTCACAAATTGATCACATGAGTATTTTATATTCATATATCTATTGTATATTAAGCTTATTGAATTGATATTGACTTAATATTTTTGAATTCTAGTGTAGTTTTCTATGGGCTACTGAATGATGCAAGAATTGTATTCAATTGATGTTTAATTCATCTTAGATTTATAAGTCTATATTGAATTAACCTAAATTCATTCAGTATTATAGTTTATGTATTGAATTGATGTTAATGGTGAGGGGTAAGGGTCTTAAGGTATTGAATTGGATGATTTAACTTTGGATTGAAGTGGTGATATTGAATGGGTGGTATGTTGCGCTAACTCTCTTAATACTATGTATAGATTTTGTATTACAAGCATGATTGGTATGGTCCACTTATGGTGGTGGTTCTATGTGCTTTACTTGCAAATGGCGTGGCCTTGTTGGCTTTACTTTATGTATTATGCTGATCATGGCCTTGTCGGAAAAATACTTGAAGTATTATGATAATTTGTGTAGTTGATTTATGTGAGTATGAGCATATCTATCTACATGTGATTAAGTGAAAGTATGAGTTCTTCTATTGTTGCTAGGTGATCATATTAGACTATGACTATGTTTTATGTGTGTAGTCTTAGAGTTGATGCATGATTATTCCTAATTAACTATATGTGTTTATTATTGTTATATTAATGATGATATAGTAATGTATAGGATTAGATAAGGATGATAAGGGTCATTCCTAAGTGATTCAGAGAATAAATGTTATATGTAATAAAGTAAAGTATGTTACGTGTTGTGTTGGTAGACTTGTGTCCCTTACATTATACATGTATGAATTATATGTGAATATGAGATGTATTGACTAGGTAATATTAGTGAACCTTTGTCATGTACGAATGAATGATATGTGAGACCTTAAATCTTAAGAATGTCATGTACGTGGAACCTTAAACCTAATGGTAAGGTTATGTTATGAACATGGAGTCGAGATCCGTAATGTTATCCTTCTTGTAATGAATGATGGAATTAGGGTTGATCATCTTAACAACATCATATCATACTTACGAAAGTCATGATGATCTATCTTAGTCGTCATTGAAAGGTAGCCCTAGTGGACCTCTTTGGTAAGGTAAATGTGATTTGGTTATGAACTTGATATGGAACCTCTTCATGTGATCCTTTAATGTCAATTACTCTATGAGAACAAAGACTAGCACCAATTGAGTATGTTATGGGAAGTAGCTCTACTTGAGAAGGATATTAGAGTACTATGTAGCTCTACTTGAGAATGATACTATACTACATAAAAGCCTTTCGTATTCTTTAACCGTGTGCCTACATGGGATGTGTCCTAGTTCTACCCTTGAAAAGTAGAACACCCTCACCGGAGTAGGTTAGAACTCCAGATTCTATGTTTATCTATGATGGTCTATGTCGTTTATTGCCTATTCTAATCATACGGGATACCCAATAACATTAAAGAAGTTTTATGAGGTTTAGGTGGTGGAATGAGACACTAACTAGACATCCCACAAAAGGCTTTGAAGATGTTAGTGAGAGTCCCTAGGTCTTGTCCAAGTCCATATTTGAATGTCCTTATGTGATGAATGAATCTTAAATGAACTAATGAATGCAATGACTTAAGTTAAAAAAGTATGTTAAATAGAGTAGTTAAGGGTTGTCTAGTTAAGGTGTGAAGGGGGCATAAGAATGGTCACTTCGTATCCTACCTAGATAAGTCTTATGAATGACTCTAGTTAGGGAAGATGGTTGATTATGTAGGCATGATCTAAGCCTTAGGTAGTCTTCACGATTATTTAGGTAATCTTGAAGAGGTCAATTATGGAGTTTATCTTCTTGATTTGCTTAAGTCTTTTGATAGACTTTGGAAGGAGAATGGCATATCATTTACATGTTGTTGTATTAAATGAGAATGATTCTATATTAGGTAGTCTATAGGTATCTCTTAAGTGTGTGCTGTAAGGGATTGTATGGGCGGTCGCTTCACAACCCACTCAAGTGAGACTTAGAATCAACGTTGGTAGGAGGATCTCATGTTCATTTGTTTGGTCTATTGTAAGTGTGTATATCTTATTATGGGTGGTCTTAATGATCATTTAGATGTGTCTAGAGAGGGTGTATGGGTGATATCTCTTTGTATTACCTAACTGAGTCTTACGATAGGTTTTAGTTACGGAATTTCATGCTAGGAATGTTAGGATCGAATTCACGCACACACACTCGATGAATGAAGAACACAAGAACTTTCAAGAGAAAGAGATGAGAGATCTAGAGAGAGAAAGAGAAAACCCAATATTTCATGGTAACACCCCGTGAGTAAAGTTCCACGGCGGTGAGGTATATTTATATTAATTAATCAGAGTATTTTTGGTTACAAAGAATAAATAGGAAAACCTAAAATAGAGAATAAATAGGAAAACCTAAAATAGAGAATAAATAGGAAAACCTAAAATTAATCAGGCTCCACTACCTAACAATTCTCCAACTTGGAGACTGACTCAGTCATCCAAAAAATACATTCTCAACAAAATCTCTTCATCATCAACATCTTTACCGCACCGCAACATCTGTAGCAACAACTACAGAAGACCAACCGAGGTTTTACATAACCTCAGTTTCCCAACATCAACACATTTCTTCAACATGTCTGCCGGGTTCTTTGCACCGTCTATCTTATCTAAGAACATATGACCATCCTCCAATGCCCTGCGAGTGAAATGGTATCACCTTCTGATGTGCTTTGTCTTCGAATGATAGACTGGATTTTTCACCAATTGTATGGCACTCTGGCTATCTGAGTAAAGAATCTTCTCGCTCTGCTTCTTGCCCAATTCCTCAAGATAATCTGCTAACCATATCATCTATTTCCCAGCTTCAGTTATTTCCACATACTCAGCTTCAGTAGATGAAAGAGAAACACACTTCTGAAGCCTGGATATCAAACTCGTTGCTGTTCCACCTTTGGTGTAAATGTACTCAGATGTACTCTTGCTCGAGTCAACATCCCCACCAATATCAACATCCACAAAACCCTATAGAGTCACCTTGCCTTTGCCAAAAAAAGTGAAGTACCGGATGTACCTCTCAGATATCTGAGAAGCCACTTCACAGCTTCACAATGCTCTTTCCCAGGGTTCACCATGTACCTGCTAACTACTCCCACTGCATGTGCTATATCAGGTCTAGTACCGACCATAGCATACATCAAATTACCAACTGCTGAAGCATATGGAACAAGTGCCATGTGATCACGCTCCTCGGCAGTCTTGGGTGACTGCTCCTTTGACAATTTAAAGTGATTTGCCAATGGAGTAGTCCTGGGTTTAGCATCATTAACCCTGAATCTGCTCAGCACCTTCTCAATGTACAACTCCTGAGATAGATTTAAAGTTCCAGCAGATCTATCCTGAGAAATCTTCATCCCCAAAATCTTCTTTGCTAGACCCAAATCTTTCATCTCAAACGCTGCAAACAACCTTGTCTTCAGATTTTTAATCTCCCTCATACTAGATCCTGCAATCAACATATCATCCACATACAAGAGTAGAAAGACATATGAATAAGTGTATTTCTTGAAGTAACAACAAGGATCCTTTTTAGCTTTGCAGAATCCGCTCTTGGTCATGAAGGTGTCAAACTTCTTGTACCATTGCCTTGGTGCTTGCTTTAGTCCATACAAGCTCCTGGTGAGCTTGCACACCATGTGTTCCTTGCCTGGAACCACAAATCCATCTTGTTGCTACATATAAATCTCTTTGTCCAAATCTCCATGTAAAAACACTGTTTTTACATCCATTTGCTCTAGATGCAAATTTTCCAATGCAACAATACTCAACAGAATTTGAATAGAGGTTAACTTCACAACAGGAGAGAATATTTCAACATAATCAATACCTTTCCTTTGTGAATATCCTTTAAACACTAAACGAGCCTTGAACCTTCTTTTGCCATCTGGTTCAGTCTTGATTCTTAACACCCACTTGTTCAGCAAATCTCTCTTCCCTGCAGGTAACTCAGTCAACACCCATGTGTCATTCTTCTCAAGTGACCTCATCTCATCATCCATGGCTTGCTCCCACTTGATCTAATCCTCTACCTGTATAGTCTCATCAAAAGACTCCGGTTCCCCCTCATCAGTCAGCAATAGATAGTGTAATGAAGGTGAATACCTATCTGGTGCCCTGATGGATCTGGATGATCTCCTTAACACCTACTCAGGTGTAACTTTCTCCACTTAAGATTCTTCAGTAGGAGTTGGTTGAGTATCTGCTTTGACATCTCTAGGGTTCCTCTTCTAAAACTCAACGTCAACTCCCACTTGTTTTGTAATCTCTAGAACCTTCTACTCTCTGTCCTTGTACAGGACAGACTCATCAAATGTCACGTCACAATGTCTCAGGATCTTTCTGTTCTTGTCATCCCAAAACCTGTAACCAAACAAATCAGAACCATAGACTATGAAGTAACACTTCACAGCCTTGGCATCAAGCTTGTCTCTCTTTTCTGGATCAAGATGAACATAAGTAGTGCAACCAAAAGTCCTCAAGTATGAGTACTTGAGTTCTTTTCCCGTCCACACCTCTTCTGGAATCTTTAACTCTAAAGGAACTGATGGTCCCCTGTTGATCATGTATGCAGCTGTGCTCACAGCATCCGCCCAATGTGTTTTGCGCAGCCCACAGTGTATCCTCATACTCCTTGCACGCTCATTCAATGTTCTGTTCATCCTCTCAGCAATTCCATTCTGCCTTGCCTTACCAGGAACTGTTCTCATCAATCTGATTCCCTCAGCTGCACAAAATTCCTTGAACTCTGATTTGTCATACTCTCCTCCATTGTCAGACCTTAGGCATTTGATTTTCAAACCGGTCTGATTCTCAACTTCAGCTTTCCACTTCTTGAAAGTTGCAAACACATCTGACTTATGCTTCAAGAAGTAAACCCATACCTTCCTGCCGATATCATCAATGAAGGTAACATAGAATCTGGATCCTCAAAGTGATGATACAGGAGATGGTCCCCAAACATCTGTATGGACCATTTCCAACTGCACTTTCTTTGGCTCTCTAGGAATCTTTGTGAAGCTTACTCTTTTCTGTTTGCCCATACACAGCTCTCGCAAATACCCATATCAACAGACTTCAGACCCTCTAATGCTCCTTTTGCAACCAGCATCTTCATTCCTTTAACACTCATGTGTCCAAGTCTGTTGTGCCACAAACATGAACCGGAAGCACCTTCAGCAACAATGGCCATGTTTATACACCCTGCAGTGGTGTACAAGGTTCCATATTTGGTGCCACGAGCTACTACCATTGCACCTTTCACGATCTTCCACGAACCTTTCCCAAACTCTATTGCATATCCCGTGCTATCCAACTGACCAACAGAGATCAAATTTTTCTTGATCCCAGGAATATATCTAATATCCTCCAATGTACATTGGTTTCCCGAAGTGGTCTTTATGCAAACATCCCCCTTTCCTTCAATCTCTAAGGCTTTATTGTTAGCAAGATATACTTTTCCAAAATTTCCAGATTTGAAATTTTGGAACAACTCCTTGCTTGGAGACAAATGGAAAGATGCACCAGAATCCAAAATCCATGATTCAACCGGGCGGTCACACTAAGGATTAGAGCATCCCCAATGTCCTCTGCTAAATTTACAGAATCATTGTCATCTCCAAATTTCTTATTCTGTTTCTTCTTTGGCTTTGTACAGTTCGTCCGAAAGTTCCCTTTTTCTACACTGTTCCAACAATTCACGTTTGATTAGCTAAGGGATTTTCCTCGATTCTTTGATTTTGATAGACCATGTTTATTTTGGCCTTTCGTCTTACTTCTCCCCCTTTGATCAACACTGAGAGCACTTCCCGATGAATCTCCCACTTCTCGTTTGCGAAGACTTTTGCTAAGAACAACATCACGGATTTCATCAAACTTCAGTTTCTCAGATCCACGGGAACTGCTAATCGCAGCATCAACAGTATCCCAAGACTCGGGCAGAGATGACATCAAAATCAACGCCTTAATTTCATCTTCGAAATTAATATCCACAGAATTGAGTTGACTCACAATCATATTGAACTCGTTTATATGATAAAAAAACGGATCAATTCTCAGACATCTGTAAATTAAACAATCTACGCATCAAATATACCTTGTTCATAGCCGATGGTTTTTCATACATGTTTGACAGTTCCTTCAACAGACCGGACGTAGTCTTCTCCTTCACGATGTTGAACGCCGCGTTTCTTGACAAAGGCAACCGGATTAACCCTAGAGCCTGGCGATCCTTCAGTTTCTACTTCTCCTTTTTCATGGATTCCAGCTTCACCCCGGTCAATGGTCCGTGAAGAACTTTCTGGTACAGATAATCTTCGATCTGCATCTTATAGAAACTGAAATCGGATCCATCAAACTTCTCGATTCCAAGCTTTGAACTATTCATCTTCTATGATTGTGTTGAATCTCCTTAGCTCTGATACCAGTTGTTAGGATCGAATTCACGCACACACAATAGATGAATGAAGAACACAAGAACTTTCAAGAGAAAGAGATGAGAGATCTAGAGAGAGAAAGAGAAAATCCAATATTTCGTGGTAACACCCCGTGAGTAAAGTTCCACGGCGGTGAGGTACATTTATATTAATAAATCAGAGTATTTTTTGTTACATAAAATAAATAGGAAAACCTAAAATAGAGAATAAATAGGAAAACAAAAAATAGAGAATAAATAGGAAAACCTAAAATTAATTAGGCTCCACTACCTAACAAGGAAGTGTCCAAGATTAAGTTAAAGGACTTCACTGTACAGTGTAGGAACTTCACTGTAACAGTGATATAACTCACTGTAATAATTTCCTAAAAATGTGAATAATTGCTTAAATGATTTCTTAAGGGTTTCTAAGGTGTTAAATGTTGTTCTTATGATTATACTATGATGTTTTAATCAAAATTCATGAAAAGCATGTTATTTACTAAATGTCCCTTTTTCATGGTTTTTGCATGACTTCCATACTTAGTGCATCTAATGTGCTAGCCCCTCTTTTCCCTTTTTGACTAAAGTGTAGGTAATTGGAAGTCTTGATATGCCATGGAGGATGGATAGGTTTCTAAGGGTTGAAGACGAAGTATTGGTGAGTCGTCATCGATTCGAGTAAAATATCCACATGTTTCTTTATGTCTTTATCTTTATTTTATGTCTTGTATGGGCTTAGTCCCAAGTATTGTATACTCAAAAGTTTAGATGGTACAATGAGATGTTTTAAAGGCTTAATGTTTTAAGTGAAAGTCTTCCGCTTGCTTATTGATTATGGAAAGAGTTCGTCGTGTGTGAAGAAAGTTCTAAATTCTTACTCATTTTACAATGTTTTATTATGCAATGAATGATACGAGTGGCTTTGCTGAGACTTCTTGAAGTCTCATTTTTCGTGTGGCGACTCAAGGATGCATTAACTTCTAGGGTGTACTTGTGTCTTGTTACAAAGTTTATCTTAGAGCATAAGGTCTGGGATTGTCTTAGTTGTCTCATGAACCACATCTATTAGTGTCTTGTCCATAATGTAAAGTGCGCCCCATTATGAATAGGAGGCTATTGGGTGCTAGGAAAAGTTTCACTTCTTCATTCATCTAATTGTGCCTAAGATCTTTGTATATGGTGTCTTTCCCTTGTTTTCTTTATGTGTTGGTCCTTTGAGTGTGACTTTGTGAAGTTGGGTGAGGGAGAGAAAGGAAGATATTTGACTTTTTAGATGAGACATGGGAGGTTGTGATGGTAACCTTAGGTTGGTTTAGTTACCTTTTTAAAAGGTAGTATAGTTGGAACAAATGGTAAGCTATAGTTTTAGAAATGTGAAGGAATGGTTGTTGAGAATGTTTGAATTGTTTAAGACCCAATCATAGAAAGGAAGGTGATGACATTTGAAAGGGCAAAATTTCAGTTTCTCCTAGTAAGGAGGATGTGGTGGTTAGATGGTTATACCTTTAAGAGTCTTTAGTTTTCATGAGATAAACTTTGGTGAGAAAGTATTAGTAAGGTTTAAGGTGCCTTGAGATAGTTCCTTGTAGTAAATGTTATGTTGACCTTAGAATGAGTTTCTCCTAAGTGGGGGAGTATGGTGAAGAGTATGGTTGTTGAGAGTGAGGTACCCTTAACCTTTATTGATGTGCTTATTCAATCCTAAAATAACAAAGAGTTCTTAGTAACTTGATTTATGTAGGAGTCTTTTGTGAAAAATGAGTTTCAAACATTCTCCTTGTGATATGCATGTTTTCGGTTGAAGTTTTGTTGAATGAAAAAAATAAGTTTTCATGCATGGTATCTTCCACATGGTTTATGTGCATCTAGTGTAGGTTGATAATTGGTTCATGGAGGAGAATAGTGAGTATGTCTAAATTGTTATATGAGATTGGTTTTTTGATCATTTATAAGGAATTTCTTAGGTTTTCTGTTGTTAGATTGTGAACCATGTTCACTTTAAAGCTTCAAAGGATTTTTGCCCACTGTAAGATTTTGCAAATTTTTTTTGAATAATTCATTATTATATTTAATGTTTTTATAATGTGGTTACAACTGATGTATATGAGCATGATAATGAATATAAAATGGGTTTTTGCTAATTGGAATGAAGGATGTGAGTCTTATGGAATAATGAGTTGTAGAATTTATTCTAGTTTCTTGTGGTGTTGTAATTCCCTTAATTATGTGAAATTGATGTTTCTCCTTGATGGTGTGTTGTATAATGTGTTGTATAGTATTTTCATGAGCTGTAGTTGAGTCTCTACTTTTGGAAGTGTTCGGAGAGTGTCAACTGTCATTCGGGTCGAATTTTGTCCAAGTGGGAGAGAATATAACACCTACAAAATTGACATAGGTGAAACTAGGACCTAATGTGTGTGACATGAAGTCTTTATGTCCTAATATGGTCTAAATTAATGTTTGAGGAAGTGTCTAAAGATTTGGGTTAAGTTTAAAGTTAAACGTCAAGGGACGACCAGGACGTTTGACGACTAGTCACCTATGTGCCTTATGTGTTTTCATGTGCTTATGTGTGAGTAATGCGTTTATGAGGTCCTTATATGGTTGATAATAGTGTTCAAACGTCCAAGAACTTGCAGTGATGATCGAAAGATAGCCATTTGACGTCCTTGTGAGTTTGGATGTGTTTTAGCATGTCATGTGGGTTTTTTGATATTGTAATTGTTTTGAGATGTTCCTAATACAAAGACATGTGTGTTTATAGGTTTAACGTCCGGGTATTACTCCACCTAGGACCCACAAGGGGCCCTAGAAAGATGACCCCAACTTGGAGCTCAATACTGCCAGGCAGTGGCAATCGACCTCCCCAAATGACGGCGAGTCGACCAGACGACGGCCCGTCAATGGATGGAGTCAATGGATTCATGTAGTCTACAGGTTGAGGATCTGCAGAAGCAACCAACGAACCCCATAGACGTGGGGTGGTATCACCAACGGACCGTCGATGTTAGGGCATCGATGGTCATGCGTTTTCTGCTAGCTTTCTATTAAGACTTGGGATTTTTTGGAAATTCACCCCAAGTCTTATGAAAATTGGAGGACGATTATTTTAGGGTTTTATGGGTAGTTTAAGAGTTTATAAGTCATCAAACTCTAATTTATACCCTAGCACTTAGATCAAAACTTATTCCCTACCAAAGTTTCTCCAAACACCTACATGAGAGCTCAAGGTGAAGATGGATCTTGAAGATGGATATTCAATGGAGTTTATTCTTCAATTATCATTTTTTTCTTCTAATAAGTTATGGGATTTCTAAATCTAAGGCTTGCTATAACCTTAGGTCAAATTCAATTATGATTTTCAAAGCTTACAAAAAGAGGAAAAAGTCCAATTTCTACTCTAAGTCTTGGGTTCTTGCATGAAACATTTTCAAACCTTAAGATATGACATTATTGATGTATAATTGATGATTTCCAATGAAATTATCCATGAACCCTTGACCTTTTCAAATCTCTCAATTTGAGTAAAATATGGGTTATGTGATCATTATTTGCTATAATTGAATTCATGTGTAGATTGTTATGGGCTCTTGAAATATGTATAGATTATGTTTTGTATGATTTATTGTCCGTCTCAAATTAATCACATGAGTATTATATCTTCTTAGGTCCGTTGTGTATTAAGTTTATTGAATTGATATTGACTTAATGCTTATGAATTCTAGTGTAATTTTCGATAGGCTATTTAATGATGTAAGAATTGTATTCAATTGATGTGTAATTGGTCTTAGATTGATAAATCTATGTTGAATTTACCTAGATTCATTGAGTATTATAGTTAATCTATTGAATTGACGTTCATATCCATGTTAAGGGCCTTGTGGTATTTAATTGTATGATTAAGCTTTGGATTGCAGTGGTAAGATTTATTGGGTGGTATGTTTCCCCAACTCTCTTAATATTATGTATAGCTTTGTATTACAATGATTATTGGTATGGTCCAGTTATGGTGGCGGTGCTATGTGCTTTAATTGCAAATGATGTGGCCTTGTCGACATTACTTTATGTATTATGATGATCATGGCCTTATCAGAAAACTACTTGCAGTTATGATTATTTGTGTAGTTGATTAATGTTAAGTATGAACATATCTATCTACATGTGATTAGGTGAAAGTATGAGTTCTTCTATTGTTGTCAGGTGATCATTATGGACTATGACTATATCTTATGTATGTAGTCTTAGAGTTGATGATGATTATTCCTCATTGACTATATGAGTTTATGATGATTATATTGATGATGGTATAGTAATATATAGGATGACATAAAGATGATAAGGGTCATTCGTAAGTGCTTCAAATAATGATTATCTATATGTAATAGAGTAAAGTATGTTGTGTCTTGTTTTGGTAGACTTGTGTCCCTTACTTGATACATGTATGAATGATATGTGAATATGAGATGTCTTGACTAGGTAAGCTTAGTGCATCCTTGTCATGTATGAATGAATGATATGTGAGACCTTAAATTATGTTAAGAAGTTCATGTACGTGAAACGTTAAACCTAGTGGTAAGGTTATGTTATGAACTTGGAGAAGAGAGCCTTGAAGGTATCCTTCTTGTAATAAATGATGACTTAGGGTTGATTGTCTTGAACAACATCATATCATCCTTAGGAAAGTCGTAATGAGCTATATTAGTCGCCATTGAAAGGTAGCACTAGTGGACCTCTTTGGTAGGGAGAATGTGATTGGGTTATGAACAAATATTGAACCTCTTCAAGTGATCCTCTAATGTCAATTACTCTATCAGAACAAAGTGTAGCACCGAGTTAGTATATCATGGGAAGTAGCTCTATTTAAGAAGGAGACTAGAGTACAATATTGCTCAACTTGAGAATGAGACTAGATTACATAAAAGTCCTTCGTATTCCTTAACCATGTGCTTATATGGGATGTGTCCTAGTTCTACTCTTGGAAAGTAAAACACCATCACCAGAGTAGGTTAGAACTCCGGATTCTATGTTTAACTATAATGGTCTATGTCGGTTATTGCCTATTCTCATTAAATGAGATACCTAATCGCATTAGAGAAGTTCTATCAGGTTTAGGTGGTGGTATGGGACACTATCTAGACATTGCACAATAGAATTTGAAGTGAGTCTTAGGATAGATTTTAGTGAGGGAATTTCATGCTAGGAAGTGTCGAAGAAGAAGTTAAAGGACTTCACTCTAACAGTGATATAGCTCACTATATTGTTTTCCTAAAAATGTGAATAATTGGTTAAATGATTTCTTATGGGTTCCTAAGGTTTTAGATGTTGCTCTTATTCTTATAGTATGATGTTTTAATCAAAATTCATGAAAAGCATGTTTTTTACTAAATGTTTCTTTTTCATGGTTTTTGCATGGCTTCCATACTTAGTGCATCTAATGTGCTAACCCCTTGTTTTCCCTTTTTGACTAAAGTGTAAGGAATTGGAAGTCTTGATATGCCATGGTGGATTGATAGGTTTCTAAGGATTGAAGATGAAGCATTGGGAGTCCTCATTTATTCGAGGACAATAGCCATATGTTACTTTATGTCTTGGTCTTTTTTCATGTCTTGTATGGGCATAGTCCCAAGTATTGTATACTCCAAAGTTTAGATGGTTCAATGAGATCTTGTAAAGGTTTAATGTTTTAAATGAAAGTCTTCCGCTTGCTTATTCATTATGGAAAGAGTTCGTCGTGTGTGAAGAAAGTTGTAAATTCTTACTCATTTTACAATTTTTTAATATGCAATGAATGGTACGAGTGGCTTTAGTGAGAGTTCTTGAAGTCTCATCTGCCATGTGGTGACTCAAGGATGCTATAACTTCTAGGGTGTACTTGTGGGTCATTATAATCACCTACCTCGAAGCCAAGCTTAAATCCTCTAAGACACTTGAGCCTTGCCCTTCAAGATTCTTTCAACTTACTCTAGGTCTACAAATGAGTAATTTAACGCAAGAATCAAGAATTAAACTCTAATTTATCAGGATTATAAGAAACCCAATAACCCAACACCAAATTTATGATCCTAATGTGCAGCTAGGGTATTTCGCACCATTAACTTCAGGCAAAAGCCCTCCCCCAATGATAAATACCCAAGAATCCAAGTTCTACAAATAGAAAAACATATTAGATGAGTAAAATCATTACCTTTCGAACCAAAATTCATGGAAAACTCTCAATAAATCATCTTGGGTTTACTACTAGCTTTTAAGAACGAAGTTCAAAGAAAAATAATGAAATTGGGGTTTTTCCCCAACCTAAGTCGTGACTGGGCCTCTTCGGTTGACTCCATCCAACCCTAGCGGCCCCGCCCTGGTGGATTTAATTCTTCCCTGGTGGGTTACACGGTGATTGATGCTCGGAATCTGACTTCCAATCTCCCTTTTCAGAACACACCTTCAACCAGTGACGTTCAAAAACTACCCTTTCACACCATAATTACTTTTGGGAGTTATACCTACCCAAATTCGATTATGCAAAGCCGTACGAGTTTTTTAACGTCTTAGTTATATAGTCATATGATAATATTTATAGCTAAATCAAACATTAATTACCAAATTTTCCTATACCTCACCTTACTAAAATATCATCCAAATCTGGACTACGATAATATTTCAAGTCACTAAATTCCATCACCGTTGGCTTTTATATTATGAAGTGAAATTTTTTTTACATAATCCGCAAAAGGTATGTAAGCTCTTATAGTTTTAGCTTTGTTTACCCACACACCAATCATGTGATTTTAAATCTGCAACTTCGTTGATGAGGTTGAACGATTTGAATTCTTCATATGTTTCTCAAAGTTCATTCTTAAATTATTAATGATGAATTCTTGATATGAATGTTAGGAGTTTGACGTTTGGTTTTAAGTACATTTTTCGTGTAGTTATTTTGGATGTTAGAATCTAAGTGCATTGGGAAGAAACCATATGATTTTAGGTGAATTTGGGACAAACATCTAAGATGAAAATTTGTCAAAAATATCTGTGGAGGGGACAAAGCGGCGCTGCTTTTATGCGCCAATAGGTAGGTGCCCCAGCAGTGCACCACATTGGGTCTGAAGTTTTTGGGCTAGCGCCCCACATTACCAGTCCACTATGGTCGTTGCTCCCACCCTTTTCCTCTCGTTTTGTCCGTCTAAGTCATCTTAAAGTTCACTCCCTTATAATTATAACTACTCTAAACTACACCTAAATATCTATAGATACTTCATAACATGAAATATTACCCTTGAATTCATAATTTGAATTCTAGGTAGAGATAAGAGTAAAGTCTTAAGAGTTCTTCCGAGTCATTTGAGAAGTCTTTTACAATCTTTTAGAACTTGTTTTAAGAATTTAGTACTTGAGTATAAGGATGAGGAGAGTTTAGTTTCATTTTTCAAAATGAATATATAGGGACTAAGTATGCCCAAGAGTAAATGTTTTCATATTTAAAAAGAAAGGAAACATCAATTTCCAAATGAGTTCATAAGGAGTTTTTTAGTATAATCTCTTTTAAGAGAACTTTTGGTGTTAATCTCATAGGTTGAGGATGAGTAAATATTTTTAAACATATGAGTTTGAGTTATATTTTTGGGAGTAGTATTGAGCACTCATATGGGGACGAGTTCGTACAACTCAAAGTTCTCATAAACCATGTATCCAATGTGGTAGAAAGGGTAATACTTTTTAAATTATTCCATATTTATTTTTAAGCATAAATTAGTTGATCCATTTAGTTTAGGATGTCTATACTCCAACAAGGTATAGTAAAATTCTGACATCATAGGCGAGACGTTGTATCATCACATAGCTCATAGTGATGGTTGTCGATCAGAAAATCTTCCAAATTGAGTTATTTTGTATATTTACATACAAATTGAGTTATTATTGTATTAAATTACATTGAGTATCTATCTACATTTTTAATGCTTTACATAAACTATATCTTCATTGTTATTTTTATATTGTGTTGAGTTGAGTATCCATGAATTGAGGTTAAGTTGAGTAGTGTTAACTTGATTATGTTTCCTTATTTACAAGTTCAAGTTTTATGTTATGTTCAGTATTACACTTCCATATTCGTAGATTCAATGTACTCATGTAATTTTGTTTGCATCATTTAATGATGTTGATACATCAGATCATGGTCATCAATAGGCGCTTTGTTGATACGACTTGCAGTTTCAGAGGTGTTTGGTAAGCCTCCTTACTTTCGAAGGATCCCTTATTTATTATTTTAATTAATTTACGAATGATCGGGGGTATTTTCTCAAAATTCCTCATAGTCTTAGAGGTTTCATACATAGACTAGAGTGTTTGAGAAGTCCTTTTTCATTTCCTTGTTGAATGTTTTAAAGACTTGAGTTTTCTATTTATAGCTAGTTCAATATTTTATTATATTCATTATTAATTTAATACATTTGAGTTAAAGACTTATATTTGAGTTCATATTATGTTGAGTAAGTATTCCACTAGGAGTTTAGCCACGCCAAGGGTTTTCTTTGGGAAAACAATGGTTCAAAAAATTGTGTCACGCCCTTAGCATACACTCAATGTGGGACCAATACTCAATAACCATTACTGTCCCCAAGCGAACCCTTGGCCTGGATTAACTCTTAGTGGAAGACATAAATAACAAGAAATAATCTCAAAAGATAAACTCATGTAATAAACTCAGAATGGCTTCAGAGAAACATCAACTAGCCAAAATGGAAACTCAAGTCTCAAAACCAATAGTGAAAATTGAAAAGGCTCATGAACTAACAATAACTAACTATATATGAAGCCCCTAATAAATTAGATGGATGTCGAAACAAGACCCAAAATATCCTAATTGTCAAGACCCTCAAAATGAAATAAGGTTTATAGATCCTCAAATGTACCTCAAAAGGTTATTAACATGTTAATTAAGTATTTTAGAGCTTTTATAGTTGATTTGAAGAGGTTTGGAGGTCAAACGTCTAAGAATGACCAAGACGTTCGAAAGTTGGACTTTAGATGTACTAGTGTGTTCTAGTGAGTCTTTATATGTTTAAAATGTTATTTGGGGTCTAAATTGATGAGGAAGAATCTTAACTTTTATATGGATGTATTTAAGTTTGATACGTTTGGGCATGACTCCCCAAGGCTCACCAAAAGGGTCCTTGAGGAGGACCCAAAGCCTAGCGAAGTACTGCCTTCGCAGTTTCCAATTGACGATCCAACCAACAATGCACGATACCTTCATCGTCGCCCCGTCGATTGGGGGAATTGATCAACACTTAAAAGTGAAAGATCAGCCCCCACTAAGGAGTCTCTGTCACCATCGATGAACGTGAAGTACGGAATCGTCATTCCAATGATAGTCTATTGTGATGGACATCGATTAGACCTACAACAACATTGCCTGCACGCTAACAACTTAAAGGGGTTAACGGGAAATTTACCCCACGTCCTAATAAAACATATAGGCGGTTAATTTAGGTGTTTTTAGGCACTTTAAGTTAGTATATAAGCTTAACTCTAACTTAGAACTCATTCTTCAAACTAAATTTTTCCCTCTATAATCAAACTCTCCAAACAAGATATGGATGTTCATTCTTAGAGCTTTGTTCTTATATCTGCGTGGGATTTCTTATGTAGAAGGTATGGTAATCCTTCAATCCTTCATCCTTAGATAACTATTCATCTAAGGAGTCCTTCCAAAGCTTTTTCAAACATAATTCTAAGTCAAAAATATAGGTGCATAGTTAATGTGTTTCTAGAATTATTCTAATGGTGAATACATGATTAATCTATGGTTTTCACATGATTTTATATCAAATTATATGAAGAACTCGTGATATATTTATCCTCTCAAATTATGATATTATGTGGGTCTTGTGATCTTGATAAGACGATGATTAGATTATGTTTAGATTATAATGAATTGCTTAATTCTATATTCCATTATGTCAATTGATTATGAAATGTTCGGAATTGATCGAGATAATCATTATCTTAGAGATTTTGTATGTTGGACTATTTCCTCTAATTAGATTAGAATGTATATTGAATTTTCATGTTTGGTATGGTCCACTTATGGTGGCAATTTTTACATTCTTGTACTTGTTTATGTGTCATGATCATGGCGTTGAAGGCATTAGATGCAAGATGAATTGATATGATGATTTCCATGTTTAGGAATTTGAAGGGTGTAGCCTTGATTCTAGTATCATGTCTAAGTGAATTGATGTTATGTGAAGTTATATGTGTAGTCTTCCACACTAGTTGTATAGTCTAGGTGTGTGGATTATTTAGTGTATATGTGATGATCCTTTTAGGGTTAGGTGTGGTCTATATGGATAATGATGATGAATAATCTTGTAGCAGGACCACTATTTATATGTACCCTTTGTCACGACTGGAGTCTAGACACTAGACGAGACTGGCGTCGTTGACCTCTCGGAGGTCGCAGGCAAGCCTACTTACGTCATTCTTATTTCATCTAGGGTTATTTTAGCAGAAAATTTGAAACTTTTCATTTCATAACATACATACTAATCATTCTGTTAGATTTATAATTTTTTACCTTCAACCATCTATCATTAAGATCATCAAATGAAAGAAATAGTTTAATATAGAATTTCATGTATACTTGCCAAAATGACACCAATACTATGTCTGAACAAAAGTGGAAAGAGACGCTAGTGGAACATTCTACACTAGATCAATCCTATAAGTAAGCTAGAATATAATTTTCAAGCATCCTCGAAAGAATGAGGGCCTACCAAGTCCAGATGAATGCTCCAAGTATGGATAGTTTAAGCATCAACGTGTAGCTCTAGCGTCCACCTGTGCCTGCACCTAAAATTGTAGAGTTGTATGGGATTACTACACACTTGTACTAAGTATGGGTATATGAAAGCACACACCAAGTACATGTATGATTAAGAACAACTCTTTCCTAACAACACGATTATGGAAAGTCAAGTCAGTGGACTTGCCAAATTGGGATTAGGAAAGTTAGTGAGCATTCCAAATTTGGATTAGGAAAGTGAGTGAACTTTCCTAATTTGGATTAGCAAAGTCATGTCATGAGAGTAACATGCATCTTCATACTTATCATATTGCACACAACACATAAAATCTTGTACATAGCACATAGCATATTGCATATAGGACATAATATTTTTCATATCATTCGTTAATATGCCATGAGACCTTGGAATCATGGACTTGACATCAAGACTTCCCAAAAATGAGGTCGTAACATATGGGACCTCAACTAGGGAGCCTTATTTAGCAAACACAGAGTCTGCTTCATTCATTAATACGTACTTCATTTCATTTCATTCATAGGCTAGTGTAAACACTAGCTATACCTAGGATGTAGTTTAAGACTTTCATCAGGTTCGTTGTGCAATGATCAAGAATGACCTAGTGTCATTACTTAAGTCTATCTCACCTCTTGATTATCCTATCCTAACACCTTTGGTATCATTCATTTCATTATGTGCATCATTTGAGGCTGGCCTCATTCATTCATGGGGAACTTTAACTTTAACTGACATAGATCATGTGAGCATCATGAAATCCAGTGTCATGAAACCCAACATCGAAAAGAGGTGGAGTACTCGGCCAAAGTGACCCAAAACATGCTAGCGTACATGGGAATTGAACCCCGCCAGATCCCTATATTGGCAGTATAGGTTCGAAGACTAGGAGATATAAGGAGACCTATACCTGGCATGCCGAACAGTCTCATCTCATGAGAGTTACGTGAACCTCCGCCCTTCCCGAAAGAAGGCATTACCGCTCATGACTAGTCTATCGGTGTTCAGTATAAAGTTTCATTACATTCAACTCATACGCCATGGAAGTTGGCTTCTAGTATGAGGACATCATAGATCAATAGATGATTTCTCATATAATCATTAGTATTAAGTGTGTTAATCTCAATACTTTCATTAGAGTGTTCATAGACACTGGTCTCTTCGTTAACTTTACACTCTCAGAGGTTAGTACGTTTTGATAACATTTACTTAGGCTCATTTGAGATTGCTATCATTTTTTACATTAGCCTCATATCATATTGTCACCACATTCATTAACATTAGCACATTTGCTCTTCATAATTACTCACCCAATTTTACGTGAAAGTTCATTTCATCATAGACCAATGCACTTGGCAATTTAGTGTGTTTAACACTATTAGACCCTTCTAGGGTTTCATCATTTCATTGTTCATTTCATCATTTCTTTGTGCATTTCATAATTTCATTGTTCATTTCATCATACGCCAATGCACTTGGCCATTTGGTGTGTTTCACACTCTTATTTAACCCTTTTTGGGTTACATCATTTCATCACATACATCTTAGGTTCACTTAATTTTAAACGTATGCTAGACTTATAAGTCTATACATAACAACCATGGGGCTTCATTCATAGTTTGTCTAAGTGATTCATATTTACCCAAGATTATGTGGTACAAGACTTATGCATCTTGTAGATATTCCAAGATATTGAATTCTTTCAACATTCATTAAATATTTACTTACGTATGACTTATGTGTCAATACTGAATTGGATAAGAGAACCCGATTTCGAATCCCTTGGACAACACTTAATCTTATTTTAAACTTGATAATCACATTTTTCAGATTTTGGGGGACCCTAGTTCAATCCCCATCATTCCCATAATATTTCCTCGCTTTTTCTCCTCTCCTTTTTCGTTTAAGTCAAGGAGGTTGTGGGTTCAATCCCCCACAAGCTCATTATTTTTCTTTTAATTTATCTCTTAAATTTTTCACGTATCCAAGAGGTTGTGTGTTCAATCCCCACTCTCCACATTTATTTTCTCCTTTATTTTTCTCCTAACTCTCTCATCCATAAAAGATGTAGTGGGTTCAATCCCCACTCACCACATCTATTTTTCCTAGAATTTTTCTCACGAAATTTTTATGAAATTTTCATTTAGTGATGTCATGTGTTCAATCCCCAATCACCTCACATTTAAAAAAAAATTAAACGAAGCTCATTTTTTTAAAAGTTGTCCGAGACTACAATTTCCTGCTGACTCGAAATTTAGTCTCTTCCAATCCATTTTTGTCTTAATGTTTTGTTAATTTTTTTTGTAGCTTTCATGTAATGATGTCTTTGGTTCAATCCTTAGTGATCTAACTTATTTTACATTCATTTTTCATTGTATTTTGTACCATTTTATTTGGCCGAACCCAACTTACCAAATGCTGGAAATTTGTTCACTATTTTCAGATTCTTTTTATCATCATTCATACGTTAATTCTTAAGGCATTTCGTGGATCATTTGTTGTATATTTAAGTGTAATCTTTTAATGATTATATTCAGCGAAGAATTACCATTTAATCCAGCAACATTACACCACTTTTACACCTCATGATTTACACAAACATTCGCACACAAAATTCAACCATAAAAACATATCATTTTTCACATACTTTAGGTTTACATAACTTAACATGCTTAAAGTTCCAAACACATAATCAAGAACACATTATCATGAAAATCAAACTTCATACTTAAACTACAAGAAAACATACCAACAACATGATCTCTAACCTATTTCACATTGAAATCAAAGGGATACAGGTGACAAGGAGTTCGACAAGAACGGGAATAACCCTGTTTTTGAGTATATCCCCTAAGAATTAAGGGTCTCTTTGGAAAGGGACCAAGAGTAATAGAACCCATATCTTTTATGACGTTGAAAACTCGAATTGCTTCCCAAAATCTTCTCCAAAAATCACGTCCAAATCCCCTCAAAGTCAACACAAACTCGACCGACAAACTTCTCTTTGCCTACGTGATTGATTTAGTTTGTTTTCTTATATTTTTTGTAGGGAAATAGGAGAACAAATAAAGTAGTTTTGATGATTGATAAAGTGAAAGCATGGTGTCGTATGTGTACAATTATGAGAGATTGCGGCGAAGAAGAAAAAGTATCCAGGCAAAGAAGAAAAAGTGCAGAATTGTAAAGAAGGAAAAGAAGGAAACAAATATGGAAATAAATAAAGAAGGAAAGAAATAAAAAAGTAGCAATTCAAGTCAAAGAAGGAAAGAAATAAAAAAAAGTTGCAATCCAAGCCAAAGAAGGAAAGAAATAAAGAAATTACTATCAAAGTCAAATAAGGAAAGAAATAAATATAGACAAGTTCAAGAAGGAAAAGGATTTGTAATTCCTTTCCTTGTAGAAATTGAAGGCAAATCAAATCTATAAAAGGGTCAAGAAGTTGAAGGAAACAAGTGTCTTTGCAATCACAAAAATCAAGAGAATTTTTCCAGCAAAGCCAGAACGATAGGTGTTGCATATTCACGAAATATATAATCTTGAGAGCAGTATTTTCTGGAGAAAAAATGCAGGCCTTCGTTATAGAAACGCAAGGACCAGGTTCACCTTCGTCACTACAACATAAGGACTAGGTTCACGAAACCTGTTCCACTCAGAACTATTGGATATTGAAGTTTGATCAATTAAAGTCTAGGGTTATTGGTCTTTATTGATTTGTTCTAGGTTTATTATTGAGTTCTAATAATTCCTAGATTTGTAACAAGAAGTGGGTTTGACTTCTTGGGAGTGGAGTCTTGAGAGAATTGTAACAAGAAGTGGGTTTGACATCTTGGGAGAGAGGTTGTGAGAATTGTAAACAAGAAGTGGGTTTGACTTCTTGGGTGGTTAGAGTTAACAAGAGTTCAGAGCTTTTGTAAACAAGAAGCGAATTTGACTTCTTGTTGAGTGGAGAGTTTTTTATTATAGTTAATCGAAAAGGGTAGAAGTTAAGAGTTAGATTCATTTATTAAATGAGCTGTAAATCTTGAATTAATAGAAAAATTCAGTGTGGTTTTTCCCTTTCTTGAGTTAGGGAGGTTTCCACGATAAATCTCTGTTTTATTGTGTTACGACAAAATTACAAGAACCTGGTTCTTGCTCTAGGGGTAAGGTTTTTTAAATTGGTATCAGAGCGGGTCTTTTCATTAAAAGACTAACATCTTGAAAAGGATAAATGGCTACACCACCTACACCACAAGAAGAAGCTTCTCAAACTCGACCACCACAGTTGAATGGAAAGTATTATGGATGGAGGAAGAATCGCATGATGGATCATTTATTAGGAGAAAATCCAGACCTATGGGGATTCGTGTTGGACGGTCCAACCATACCCATGAAGAATGGAATTGATCGAACAACTCAAGTACCAAAAGATAGGAAAGAATGGAATTCTTCAGATAAACTTGCAATTCAGAACAATGCTAAAGCAAAAAAGATCTTGATATGCGGAATAGGTCCAGATGAATACAATCGAATATCTTCATGTCAAGATGCAAAAGCAATATGAGAAACTTTGCAAACTGCGCATGAAGGAACAACTTAGGTAAAGAAGTCTAAAATAGATAACTTGAACAGACAATACAAACTGTTTCGAATGACATGTTATGCCTCGTATTTTTTTATACGTAGTGCGCATCATGATCTAGTAGAAGTAAGTCCGGGGAATGAGATTTTATCTTAAGTTCCAAGTGATTAAAGAAATATTAGGCAAGGATGTTAATTCCAAATGTGATATTAAGTATGAGTTGGCTAATGTAAGTGCCATTAACTTTAAGTGAGGGATTAATTAGTGGCTGATTAGGATTAATTTAATCCAGTGGGCCCCACCACTCATAATTGGTGGCTGATTAGGATTAATTTAATCTAGTGGGGCCCACCACTCAAGGCAAAAATTAAAAAAGGGATAAGATATGGAGCTGGCCTTAGTGGACACGTGTAGAGGGGGGCTGCCTCCACTTCATATTATAAATGAGGTGGAGGAATCCACTCAATACTAAATAAATTGGTGAAATGCATTGTTGCATACCATCTTCTTCTTCACCACTTGGCTTATGCAGCCATGGAAATGGAGAAACCAACCCTGCAACTCTTTGCCAGCAGCTGCAAATAATTTGGTTAGTAATCTCCTTGCTTGGTGTGTTAATTCTTTAGAATACCTTGTTAATTACCCATTAATATTAGAAGGGGGGCGTGACCAGTAGCTTAGGAAGTTTGTTTTAGTTATTGAATGTGCTAAGTATGAACAGAAACCATAGTCGAATTATTAGTGGTGTCGTGTTGGTGCTTGGGCTGTTTTGATTAAAGCAAACTGCGGGAAAATTCTATTTTGGCGTTATGTATATGTTAAATGTGATTATGAGTATATACTCCAAAGGATGAATACAATAAGGTAGATGTGTTGCGAATTATAAAATGAGTTATCGCTCGGTGTGTCATTACTTCGCTGCTATGGTTGCCGAGACGGAACTGTTTTGGGGAGGGGGCTTTTTAATATGATTCGTTGGGTTATATGTGTTATTGGTATTGCTGTGGATAATTTGGGTTGTTGTCGGTTGGGACGAAGTAAGGAAAATAGGGGAAGTGCTGCCGGATTTTCGTTAGATTTTTAGCTAGCTTACAAGATAGTAAAGAGCAACGTTTATCTAACTGCGGCACGATTGTTTCTTGTTATAGATTAATATCTTCAGCAGTAAATTTTGGACGTGCGGCTCGACTATACGGTATGTAACGCTGTCCCTTCTTTCTTTGTTTGGCATGACTTAAAAATAAGCGAATAACGAACAGGTTTGATACTTACCTCTAGAGCATCTAGGTGACGTATATTCTTCATTCCACAATTATTCCTCTATATATCGGCTATGTCTAAGGCTATGATGATTTCTCATACCTATGGTAGTGCTTCTTAGAGTCATTGAGATTTTACGTTTCCATATCGTATTAAAGGTTCATAATCATGATAAAACGTTAATCTTTGGTAATACCCCTTGCTGGTTCACGTTGATTGTTCTATTGAGTTATAAGGAATGATTTTAATTGCATATGGTTGCTCATAATGTTCTGCTCGTGCATAGAGTCATTTATCATTTCACCGAGTCCCGGGCCGGGTAATGTTCGTGCGGAGTTTCTTGCATATGTCACTGAGACCCTCACTAGAGGGTCGGGTATGTATATTATATATATGATTGGTGATGAGGATGGTTATGATGATGATGATGACGGAGATGACGTGATGATTATTTTGGCGAGCCCCTTACTAGGGAAGCTGGCCACCTTATATGTTAATGATATGCATGATTTTCACTTAAAAGGGTATATATGTAGCGATATTTGTTTCGACTTGCCATATTGGTATCCTGTCATCGTTACCTTATGCTTTACATACTCAGTACATTGTCCGTACTGACCCCCCTTTCCTCGGGGGCTGCATTTCATGCCCGCAGGTGTAGACGCACAGTTCGGTGATCCTCCCGCCTAGGATATCTACTCTTCTGATTGGGAGAGCTCTACTATTCCGGAGCCCAGTCGTTTTGGTACATAACTTTTGTGTAGTCTTTTGCTCGTCTATGGGTATGGCGGGGCCCTGTCCCGTCGAGTTTCACTACTGTACTCTTAGAGGTATGTGGACATTATGTGGGTTGTATACATATGTTTTGGAAAGTGGTCTGGGCATGGTTTGTTTGGGATGTCCGCTTGTGCATGGGCAGCCTTGTCGGCTGCGTACATCATTGTGTATTGTGTAGTGGCAGCCTTGTCGGCTTACGTATGTTATTATGCTTTGGATAGTGGCGGCCTTGTCGGCTCGCGTATGTTGTTACGGTTAAATGGTTATGACTCCTTATGAGACAGGTCCTCTTTATATATATATGACGTTGGGGTTGGCTTGATTTGATTAAATTTCATATTGTCTTAGTTTCAGTTGGTTATACTCAGCAGGTTTGTATGTGGGTGTCCAAAACGGGCACTAGTCACGGCCCATCGGGTTGGGTCGTGACATGACAGAAGGTGAAACAATCCAAGAAATGCATACCAGGTTCACTGCTATCATTAATGAAAGTTACTCACTAGGTGAAATAATTCCCAATGTGAAAGCAGTCAGAAAACTTTTGAGTGTTCTTCCAGAATCTTGGGAAAGCAAAGTAGAAGCCATTATTGAAGCCCGTGATGTAGATAAGTTGGCTATGGATGAACTCACTGGAAATCTCATGACCTATGAACTCAAGAAAAAACAAGAAAAGGAAATTGGAGGCAAAAGAAAAGAGAAGAACCTGGTTCTAACAGGCACAACACCAGAAAATTTTGAGGACAAAAACATTGCGTTAATGACCAAAAGGTTCTCAAGAATGTTAAAAAAGGGACAAGTGTACCACAAAAGAAACTCTCAAAAAATCACTTAAAATCCAATAGATCAAGTATGTCACAAGTGTGGAAGTCTGTATCACTTTGTCATGTTTTGTCCATTAAATGCTCTAGAGAAAAAGAGGAATAGTTCAGAAAAAGAAAAGGAAATCAAGAATGATAAGTACATTCCCACAAACAGAAGAATGACCAATCAAGAAGCGGATCTTTCAATGAGAAGAGCCTTTGCCGCTATGGGGGACTTATCTGAAGAAGAATTTGAGGATGGAGGGTTCGAAAATTAGTCACTACTTGCAACCAATAAATATGATTTCCTTGCACTCATTGCTGAAACAGATTCTGAAGATGAAGAAGAAGATGACAAACAAAGCAAGGTAAGTTTTCATTACATCAAAGTAAATTTTGAATCATATTCTAAAAAGGAACTAGAGTCCTTATTGAGAACTCTTATAGACGCATATCAGTCTGTCAATTCTGAAAGAGAACAAGTGATGGAAAACTATGCATCTTTAAGAGAAGTCAATGACAATCTTGAAAAACACAATCACTTTATTCAAAACAAATTAAAAGAACAGATTAAAATCTCAGAGTTAAGTCACAAGGGCAAAATTTCTGCTAGTGAACTTCAATTAGCTCTAGAAGAAAAAATAAAATTGTTAACCATAAAATGTCAAGCTTTAACAGAAAGGAATAGGTTGCTACAAGAAAATCTTGATCATACCAAATTGGATCTGGAAAGAAATCTTAGATGGACCAGGTCTTCTGAAATTTTAACTCAGATTCAAGAAAGGTAAACCACTAGTCGAAGTTGGATAGGTTTTGAAAAAAAGAATAATCTTGTGTCACACACTATTCACATGTCTAAAATTTTATGCACTAATTGTGTAAATTCAGGTCATTTAAAGAATCAATGTGAAGCTTTATTTGAGGCTTTTCAGAAAAATGTTAAGTTCACCAAAAAGGAAAAGACTGATACGGCTAAGAACCTGGTTCGAAATAAAAATGCTCCAAATAAAAGGTTTTCTTATTTGCCTTTATGGGCTAGAAGAAATCTTATTCATCCTTTTACTCACATAAAGGGTCCCAAGCTAATCTGGGTTCCCAAGACTAATCTTTGACTAGTGTTTCAGGTGAAGGTGAGAGGGAAAAGTCCAACTTGGTTCATGAATAGTGCATGCTCCAAACAGGTGCTAAAAATGGTAGAAAATTTTGTATCGCTCTTTGATTTTCAAGGAGGAATCTTATTCCTTGAAAAGGATGAGAAAAATGAAAGAGACAAACAAAATGTTGAAGAAAGTGACATGATATCAAATATCTTTGATGATGCAAGTTTAGGGAACACTACATATGTACCTGGTTCACATCTAACAATCATTGATGCAACTGCAACATGAATTACTACTAATCTATGGTTTTGGAGATTGGGGGAATAATAGAGCAATCGGGATAGTAAGAGTATGGTACACCTTTAGGGGGAACTTTGCTGTGTGAACATGGTCCTTGTTGTTCATTGGAAGGTATTAAAAATTGACAAGGGTTGGTTCTCTATGACAGCTTGAGATTCGTTTGATCTTGGAGAATATGATGAGGCGACATTCTCATGAAGGCCTTGAATATGAAGAACTTGGGAAAAATCAGTCAAAGCATGGTCTTCTCGAAACAAGTTGATGCATTATCATGATTTCCTTTAATAATTGGTAGTAAACGAATAATCTTACGATTTAGTGATTATACAATGAATATCTTCTAACTCAACCTCGTACTGTAACAGGTACACACTCAAATCGCATCTCAAACAATGTTTAGAAAGTCTGCGGATGTTATCTCTACTCTTTGCTAACACCATTAAGTAAATCATGGAGAAACACAAAAAAGAGGGGAACCTGGTTTCTCTGTAATACTCAAGTATGCCATCCTTTTTCAATGCATTAATTTCCTAAGTTTGGGTCAAACATAAGCACTAATGAACCTGGTTGATCATAAAGAATTCAACTTTCTTAAAGATCACCAAGAACCCTCTTTGAAAATAAGCATCGTTCAATCTCAAACTGCTCTAATGACGAAAATCTCAGTATTGAAGTCAGTCATGCTTTAATTTAGGGGGAACCTTTCTTTACCACCCACATCTGAACCAGGTTCACAAACTCCAAATTGATATTTCATCCATTCCAAGTGTATAACCTATCTATCTCTCAGGGGGAACAATTCTCACAAAAAATAAATTGTTGCTTGCTTTCATTATTTATAAACACATCTCTTTATGCACCAAAATGTGATGAATCTCTTACTGGTAGTTGGTACTCCTTCAAAGTTGTCATCAAGAAAAAGGGTATCAAAAAAAATCATGGAGGAATACAAATATTACGGAGTAGAGTTAAAAAAATGAAAAATTGATGATGTACCTTATGTTTCTCTTGATGAAATTTAACATTCTAAGAAAGCTGATCAGAACGAAGGAGCTGGTGCACAATGGGGATAATGAAAAAAAATCACCAATGGCAGTAAACATCCCTTTCTTCCTCACTTTAGTAATCTTTTTCCCAATCCTCATCCTCAAATTTTAGACTCTTTGATGTGCTTATGTCTACCTCATACTCATGATATCATATGTTTTTTATTAAGGGTATAAACTGGTACATATTTGTTTATTTCATTTCTCATTGAAGATCTTAATTGTGTATGAGTGTAAGATGACTAATATCATCAGATTAATAACCATTTTGTTAATAGAAGTGTACTTGAAAGTGTTGCCCAAGTTGCTATGAGTTAAAAATGATATTGCACTCATTGAATGTTATTCGAGTTCTTTGGTTATTGGTTTTCAATGATGCCAAAAGGGGGAAATTATATAATGTGGATAGACATATGCATAGTTTGTCATCATCAAAAAGAGGGAAATTGTCGGGGAATGAGAAAACATGAAGTTTGTAATTCTGATGGATGACAAAGAATTGAAGTTTTGATCACTAACAAAGAGTCTTGATGTATAAAAAATCATTGTTTATCATCATCAAAAAGGGGGAAAATGTTGGGAAGTAGGGGGTGTCGTATGTGTACAATTATGAGAGATTGCGGCGAAGAAGAAAAAATATTCAGGCAAAGAAGAAAAAGTGAACAATTGTAAAGAAGTAAAAGAAGAAAACAAATATGGAAATAAATAAAGAAGGAAAGAAATAAAAAAAAGTAGCAATTCAAGTAAAAGATGGAAATAAATAAAAAAAAGTAGCACTCCAAGCCAAAGAAGGAATGAAATAAGAAATTACAATTCAAGTCAAATAAGGAAAGAAGTAAATATACACAAGTTCAAGAAGGAAAAGGATTTGTAATTCCTTTCCTTGTAGAAGTTGGAGGCAAATCAAATCTATAAAAGGATCAAGAAGTTGAAGGAAAAAAGTGTCTTTGCAATCACAAAAATCGAGAGAATTTTTCCAGCAAATCCAGAATGATAGGTATTGCATATTCACGAAATATATCATCTTGAGAGCAGTATTTTTTGGAGAAAAAATGTAGTCCTTCGTCATAGAAACGCAAGGACCAGGTTCACCTTCATCACAACAACATAAGAACAAGGTTCACGAAACCTGTTCCACTCAGAACTATTGAATATTGAAGTTTGATCAATTAAAGTCTAGGGTTATTAGTATTTATTGATTTGTTCTAGGTTTATTATTGAGTTGTAATAATTCCTAGATTTGTAACTAGAAGTGGTTTGACTTCATGGGAGTTGAGTCTTGAGAGAATTGTAACAAAAAGTGGGTTTGACTTCTTGGGAGAGAGGTTGTGAGAATTGTAAACAATAAGTGGGTTTGACTTCTTGGGTGGTTAGAGTTAACAAGATTTGAGAGCCTTTGTAAACAAGAAGCGAGTTTCACTTCTTGTTGAGTGGAGAGTTTTCGATTATAGTTAATCGAAAAGGGTAGAAATTTAGAGCTAGATTCATTGATTAACTGAGTTGTAAATCTTGAATTAATATAAAACATCGGTGTAGTTTTTCCCTTCCTTGAGTTAGGAAGGTTTCCACGATAAATCTTTGTTTTATTGTGTTACGACAAAATTACAAGAACCTGGTTCTTGTTCTAGGGGTAAGGTTTTCTCATTTTCGTTGTGGGTTCTTCATGTGTGAGGAACTTCGGTTTACCTACTATTTTTTTAAAGTTATTTGGTAGAGATAATCTTGAGTGAGAGTGATAGAGACGTGAGAGAGAGAGATGAGCGTGGGAGAGAACAGTTTTCTTAGGATTAGGAGTGTTGTTTAGGATTTAGTCAAATAAGGTTTTTATTTAATTATTAAAAATATTATTTACTTTTATTTTAAATAATATAATAAATAATAAATATAAATTAATTACATCATTTTACCAACTTAAATTAAAAAACAATTTAATTCATTGCTTCCACCTAGGTTTGAACCCGAATGGAGCAAGACTTCACTTCAAGAGCCCTATTTCGTCCCTCTCTTCCAAAAATGCCCCTCCACCTTATTAATTAAATAATTAATTATTTATTTCGGGTAATTAGGATACTATCCCTATCCTGGTAAAAGACCATTTTACCCCTAGACCCTCCAAACCTAAGATTTTCCCTTTTTAAGTACGGTAAAGACTCCTTCAAGTAAATCTTCGTATTCCAAAACCCTACATGGTTGGACCCAACCTTTACTAGCTAAACTAACTCCCCAAGTTAGTTGTATTGGATGTAGAAAGGTTTCAGAGGTTTGGTTCTACGCACATCAATCCGTGTGAACCCGGTCTAATCGTTGGCATTCTAGACACATTAAGCATTACTTAGCATATCCATTTTTAGGGTTGTTACATTATCCCCCCCCCCCTTAGGAACATTCGTCCCCGAATGACAGTACACTCTACTAACAATAAGTAAGTAGTCTATAGAATGTATTCTTACATAGTTAATTCAATACTCCTCATTGGTGAATATCTGAATCACATATTCACATGATGGTGCACATCCTGGAAACCTACTAGTAGCTTCACATTAATAGACTAAGGAACTCTTTCCTAAACTAGTCTCATCAAAGCATACAACATAAGTAAACATGTAAGTCATACAAATCAGCAACCAACATGATGACTCAAAACATATTAACCTCATACTAGTGCATTAACACCATACACAGTCAAATACATGAAAGACTAATTAAGGCTACGAACCCGCGACTTTACAACATGTGCCTTCCCCTGCACCCCAAGACTTGAGTGCGAAGAATTGTTGCCACCTTAGAGCCTCTTCACTTGGACCATTAGGTTGAACTCTCTTCTTTCCTTGTTCTTGACTTCTCCTATTCGGACAATCCTTCATCATGTGACCCGGTTTGCCACAACTGTAACAAGCGTTAGAGTCCATCATACATTCTCCCCCATGCAGTATGCCACACTTCCTACAAGGTGGCCTCTCCTGGGCTGTAAAGTCTTACGAACCTCAGGGAGTAATCCCTGACTGACATCAAGCCCTGCTTAAGGTTGATGAATTCCTCAACCTTAGCCTCCTTCATTTATCTGGGAAAGAACCGCCCTAGAAAAGACATCTTGAAAAGATCACATGTAATAGGACCCCCTCCTAAGGCTATGCTATCCTACCACACCTTATACCATGATTGAGATACATCCTTTAGCTGGTGTGATGCCAACTCAAACTTCTCCACATCAATCAAACCCAATAACCTGAATTTGTAAAGTGCTAGCTTGGGCCATCTGTACAAAAGTTGTCCTTACTTTTCCAAGAGCCCAATTTCGGTCCTATCACCCCAAAATGCCCCTCCACCTTATTAATTAAGTAATCAATTATATATTTATGGTAATTACAACATTATTCTTAGCCTGGAAAAGTACCATTTTACCCCTAGACCCTCCAAACCTAAGATTTTCCCTTTTTAAGTCCGGTAAAGACTCATTCAAGTAAATCTTCATATTCGAGAGACCTACATGGTTGGACCCAACATTTCCTCGCTCAAATAACTCCCCAAGTTAGTTGACTTGGATGTTGTAAGGACTCTGAGGTATGGTTCTACGTGCATCAATCCATGTGAACCCGGTATAATCGTTGGCATTCTAGACACATTAAGAATTAATTAGCATATCCATTTTTAGGGTTGTTACACCCTTTATGAATATGTGATCAAATTATGCTAGGAGTCTTGTATTATAATTTTGAATATTATATTGCCTCCTATGATGCAATATGAGACTGTGTAGTATATAGTCCTTAATATCTATGTGTATAACTTGAGGCTTGAGGAATGTTGTGCATGTTTTGTGATCTTTAGAGGGTGGCTTCCTCAATGTCATGTTGTAGCCATTATGTGATCATGTTGACCAATGTACACACACGATCTTCATGCATATCTATCAATAAGGTAGGTTCATGATGATTAAGGAAAGGATAGTTCTCCTATGCATCATTACCTATATCTATGCATGTCAGTATATTATTAATGAAATTATGAACATGTGTGTCCAGAGGTGTTTATATGAAGGTAGATCTCGCATTGTATGCACACACACACATGATTGTATGAATATGTGAAAGGACATTGTCACATGAACTAGGGTCTACGATGAAAGGATATTCTCATTTTAGAATCCTTTGAGCTATATGATCTATGAAGGAGTAAGCTCCTAAATTTTTCTTTATGAATTAATGTACTAAAGGCTTAATAATTTTAAAGGGGGAGTTTGAGCTTAGCACCAAGTGAAAATGATAAATGAGACTGAGGGATTCAGGTTTAGCAAGTACGGCTTCCTACAAGAGAACCTTCAAGTTTTTCAAGTACGAGTTCCAAAATTTCCACGTCTAGTAGATTCTCGTTCAACAGAGGTGAGTCGCGACACATCTATGAGCGAAAGTCCATAGGACGAT
The DNA here is from genome assembly GCA_027704765.1 of Solanum habrochaites. NCBI lineage: Eukaryota > Viridiplantae > Streptophyta > Magnoliopsida > Solanales > Solanaceae > Solanum > Solanum habrochaites. The sequence continues at coordinate 238,457 of JAKWJA010000910.1, forward strand.
AGAGTTTCACTTTCTTCACTACTCTTGTGTCGTGTCATAGAACTTATCTCTGTATGATTTATCTCTTATGTTTCCTTGTTCGGTGGTCTTTTAGATGTGATTGCTTGGAAAGGATGAGATCTCAAAGCTTGAGGGAGAAAATGTCAGCTTTTGATGCTTACTTTGGTTTTGTGGCTTGATGAGTATGTATGAAGGTGAAAATTAATATTTATTGATGTGATGCCATTTATGGACAATGTAAGTTAAGAGAATTGAGATATTGTGCTGGAAAGCTATGATATGATATGGTTCTAGCTCCTTTAGAGAGGTTATGGTTGAATGGATTTCCTTTTGAAATGATGGGTCGTATATGGTTATGTATGATGATAGTGTAATTTTATGAAATAGGCTTGAAATGTTTTCGATAGAAGTGATAAATAGTGAAAGAATGATGTTGCCTTGTTATTTGAGAAATGCCCCATTGTTGACCTTGTGTGGATTGGAGTCTTTGGTATAGACTTGCTCCTAGGGAGGCAAGATGGGTTTTGAACCTAATAGGAAAAATGTGGAGTACGTTAGTTAATGGGAGAACCCTTATGACTAGTTGATTAGTTCTCTTATGAACCAATTCTCAATTGGGAAAAAAGGGAGAAAGGGTTTTTATTCCATGAAACAGAATTATGTGTTTTTTGCCCTAATGTGACCTAGAGGGAGGAGAAGGAGACAATTAATGTTGACCTACTTTAGAGTGGTTAGTTGACTTTTATGATTGATCTTAAGTATTGTCTTTTGAATAAGTGCTTCGATTGTACCTAGGCATGTTTGGTTTGAGGTTTCCACCAAAAAAATGAGGACCCTATTAGGTTGGTCTTGACTTGCCTTGACCTTGATGTGTAAGGGCATGAGGTGATGAATATGTGATTAGGCTTACCCTATGTGGGGGATAAAGTTCTTAGATGTTGGGTTATGAATGCCTTTTATTGCCCTTATTACCAGTTCACTTGAACTTCCCTATGTTATGAATCACTTGGAGTGAGGATTATGGAGTGGAATAAGCTATCTACTCATTTGAGTTCTCTTAAATTTCTCACCTAATGGAGTCTTAGTTAATAGCTAAGTGGGAGATGGTTCCTTTTTGTGAGATGGAAGGAGGTGATGTTAAGAAGAGTTTGCATAAGTATGATCTCAAGAGGGAGGATGTGTTCTTGACTAGAAGTATTAATAAGCTAAAGTTCTCATGGAAGAGATAAATTTCTCCTAAATGGGTTTACCGTAAGTGGGGATAATGATGTTAGTAGTAAGGTTGTACATATTCCTATATTTTCCTTCTATTCTTACTCAACCTTGAAACTAAAGATCTCCTAAGTAGCTTGTTATGATGGGAGTCTTGCATAAAAGTGTAAGTTACATATTCTCCATATGTTATGAATGTATTAAATGACACTATGTTATGCATGTTATGAAAGGTCATTATTGCATGAAAAAAGAATTTTGATCAAATTGCATGTTTCCCATGTTTTTATGCCTCTTGAATGATAAATGTGCATTTAAAATCATGAGATAGGTAGATGAACATTCTTGATAACACTTTTTATATGAGGGTGTTTGGCCCAATAATGAGGTGTTGAATCCTCTTTAAATGAGAAATGATAAGTCCGTTTAAAAATGTATGACTTTTATGACTTAGGAAGTATTGTTGTATGCTCACTCGTGAGAAAAGATGTTATGTCTAGCCAATATCATCAACCTGTGCCTATTAATTGTAACAATTTTCCTGAGTGATGCAGGTTTATAAAAACTAGTGTCATGCTAGAAATTGAAATTTGTATGAAATAACTTCCTATTGTTGTGAACTGTGTGGTGTGAGCTACCATTTTTAGACTTCATTAGGAAAAAAGTTTGAGCATGCTTTGGTTAAAAGTGGAGAAATCCTCCTTGAAATGAATTGAATCTTGTGCGTAAATGATAGCTCCTCCTTGAACAAAACCTAAACATGGTAATGCTATGTATGACCTTGATGGTATTATGTCTAGACTATAAGATTGTAGTTGACCTACATGATTCATGATTTTGTGCAACTAAGTGATATTGCTTAATTTCTCATAAATTGAAGTGTGGATTATGCCTGTCTGTGCTAGAGAAATACATTGTATGTCTAACTTTACAATGAAATAATTAGTATGCCTAAAATTTCTAGAAGGTAGTTCCTCTAAATGGTAATGAGTATGAAAAAGCATGTAAGCATGGAAAGAAATAAATCCAAGTTTGATTATGTTGCCTTAGTTGCATGATGGTATAAAGTTGGTGTTACGTGTAAGTTTTGTGCATTGACTCTTATGATATAACATGTTGAATATTGTGAGCTGATCTATTGTTCATTGAGTCCTTGAAAGTGTTTTAAAAGACTACGAATGTTCCCAAGTAGGGGATATTGTCAAGACCCTTAAAATCAACTAAGATGTCTAAAGTCTCACATGTGCCTAAAAAGTTTATTAAAATTTTAATTAAGTGTTCTAGAGCTTGTATAGTTGATTTTAAGAGGTTTGGAGGTAAAACGTCCAAGAACGACCAAGACGTTAGAAAGTTGGACTTTAGATATACTAATGTGTTTTCTAGTGTTCCTTCATATGTTTTATGTAGTTTTTGGGGTATAAATTGATAGAGGAGGATCCATACTCGTAAATGGATGTATTTAGGTTCAAAACGTCCAAGCACGACTTCTCAAGGATCACCCAAATGGTCCTTGAGGAGAACACAAATGTTGTCCAAGGACTGCCTTTGTAGTGTCCAATCGACGATCCAATCATCAATTGATCGTGCCTTTATTGACTAACAGTCGATTGGGGGTGTTTATCAAACTTAAAAGTGTGAGCTCATCCCCCAGGATGGAGTCTCTGTCACCATCGACAGATGTTTAACACGGAACTGTCGCTCCATCCACGGTTTGTTGCCAAGCACGTCGATTGGACCTGTAAGAGCATTGCCTGTACCCTGCCAACTTAAAGGGGAGAATGGTAAATTCACCCCACATCCTAATTAAATTATAGGCAGTTAATTTAGAAATTTTTTTGGTATTTTAAGTTAGTATATAAGACTTAACTCTAACTTAGAACTTATTCTTCAAAACAAATCTTTCCCTCTCAAATCAAACTCTTCCAAAAAAAGCCCTTTGAAAACCAATCTCAAGAACAAGCTATGGAGGTGAATTTTTGGAGCTTTCTACTCATATTTTCATGGTCTTTGTTATGTAGACGGTATGGTAATCCTTCATCTTTAGATAACCATTCATCTAAGGAGTCCTTTCAAACATAATTATATGTCAAAATTTCATCTTTCAATCTAGTCATTGGTTCATTGTTAAAGTGATTTCAAAAGAATTCTAATGGTGAATATGTGATTAACTATGATATTAAAATGATTTCAATCCAATTCAATGAAGAATTTATGATCTCTTTATCCTCTGAAATTATGATATTATAAGGGTCTTGTGTTCTTGATAAGATGATGATTTGATTATGTTTCGATTATAATGAATTGATTAATTCTACATTCCTTTATATGAATTGATTATGGATAGTTGAGAATTGATAAAGATGATAATTATCTTAAAGATTTGGTAACTTGACCTATTTCCTCTAATTAGCTTAGAATGTAAATTGAATTATGATGTTTGGTATGGTCCACTTATGGTGGCGGTGTTTACATTGTTGTACATGATTATGTGTTATGATCATGTACTTGAAAACATTAGATGCAAGATGAATTTGTATGATGATTTCCATGTTGAAGAAGTTGAAGGGTGTAGCCTTGATTCTAGTATCATGTCTATGTAAATTGGTGTTATGTGAAGTTATATGTATAGTCTTTTACGCTAGTTGTATGATCTAGGTGTGTGGATGATGTATTGTATATGTTAATGATCATATTAGGGTTAGGTGTGTCTAAATGACTAAAAATGATTAATACTCTGGTAGCATGACCTCTACCTATATGAAACCTTTATGAATGTGTGATCAAAGTGTGCCAGGAGTCTTGTATTCTAATGTTTAATATGTTCATGTCTCTCGTTATGTAATGTGAGTTTGTGTAGTGTTTAGTCCTTAATATTCTATATGTGTATGACTTGAGGCTTGAGGATGTTGCACATGTGTTGTGATCTTTATAGGGTGGCTACCTCAATGTTATGTTGTAGCCATCATGTGATCATGTTGACCAGTGTACACACACACTTCATGCATATTTATAAATGGAGTAGGTTCATGATGATTAAGGAAAAGATAGTTCTCCTATGCATCATTACCTATTTCTATTCATGTAAGTATATGATTAATGAAGTTATGAACAAGTATGTCTATAGGTGTTTATGTGAAGGTAGATCTCACATTATATGCACACACACATGATTGTATGAATATGTGAAAGGACATTCTCACATGAAGTAGGGTCTATTATAAAAGAATATTCTCATATTAGAATCCTTTGAGCTATATTATGTATGAAGGAGCAAGATCCTAAAGCCTTCTTCATGAAATAATGTACTAAGGCTTATATATGTTTAGAAACGGAGTTTGATCCTAGCACCCAGTGAACATGATAATTGAAAGTGGGGGCTACACTTTTTTCAATTTAGGCTTACCACAAGAGAACCTTCTCATTTAGCAAGTCTAGATTCCCAATAAAAATATTGTCTCATGAGATGGAAAACTCCACGTTGGTAAGTCAAGGTTTCTAGTAGCAATCTCCATGTTCCATAACTATGTGCCCCCGTATATGATAGCTAGTGGATTCAACCTATATATCTATGTACGAATGATTACACCTTAGCCAAGTGTTAACCCTCTCTTTTCAGTGTGGGAGGAGAACATCGGATTCCATGTAGCTAACATGGTCTATGTCGGTTATGGCTATCTCACCCAAAGGAAGAAATAAACTAATATCAGAATATGGACTTTAATCACAACTCCTTGAGGTGGTTACTTAGTATAGGTAGGACTATGGACCCTACACACGCATTGAACTCCAAGAAAGGATAATATTAGTATTATTATGAAAGAAAGACTTTTGTTATATATGAATGAATCGTACGAATGCATGTTAAAGTTACTTTTCTATGTCAAGACATGAATTATGAGTATGCATGTGAATTACACTTATGGATTCTAAATGAGTGTTACTTAGTATATGTGGAGGTATGGGACTCCATATGTACATTGCACAAGTAATCTTGTGAAGGGGTTGTGAGGGTGGTTTACCTATGGTATGAACTAAATGGGTTATGAATAAGGTTGGAGTAAAGGAAAGAGTCCTTATATGATGCTATGAAGTATGTGGCCTCATGTCTAGTTATAAATTAAAGTGTTATGACTTGTTAAGTATGTTATGCCTAGTCTAGGGTAACTTCTTGGGTACACTTGGTGAAAGTAGTATTATGGAATGCTACCTACACATTGCACTAGTGTGACTTGGGGTTGTCTTAGGTGATGTATGTTGTAGTGTTTATGAAGCATATCTACGAAAGACTATCTTAGGTGACCTCAAGGTGATAAATTGTACTAAGTACACTTAAGGGTTGCTTAAGGAAAGATGTTGGTATAAAAAGAGAAGTAATGTATTGTATACATTGATATTCCCCAAAGTATGTAAGTGGCTTTATGTACTATTATGAGTAGTGTACATGTCTATATGATTTATGTGAACTATGTTGTGGTTATTATGCCAATGTTCATGAAGTATACTAAAAAGACATATTGCATGATTTCAAATGAAATGTCCTCTTTAAATGCATGTTTTTGCATGGTTGTCATACTTAGTGTTTTCTTGTACTAATACTATTGTTCTATATCTTTTTACATAAAGTGTAGGTGTTGGTGGATATAGGATGTCTCCTAAGTGAAGAGCTTGGATAGATGTCTCAAGTTCAAGTAAAGGGAACCCTATGATTTAATGGTTGCCTATATCATGATGTTCTTTAATTTTATGTAATAGGTTAGACTTATATTTTATGTTGTTAAGGGTCATGTCCCTATTATATTCTACTGAGTTGTGTCTTAAGATAGCACAAAGACTTAGAATCTACTTATGTATTATGGTGTATATATATATATATATATATATATATATATATATATATATATATATATATATATATATATATGTAGTGATGATTCTATCATATGATGTGCTATGAAAATTTTTAGATTTTCCGTTATTTTTACGATTATGCAATGAATGATGTCTAAGGGATTGTACAAGAGCTCCGAGAGGTCGAGTATGCTATGTTACTTTACGGGGTACTCCCGGTCGTGACACTAATAAACTTAAATGAATAAGTTATAAAAGGGATCCTCTAGAAGCAAGGAGGCTCACCAATAACTCTGAAGCACAACTGGATCAACAAAAAATTGGATATTGATCATGGTTACTTGTAACTGTATTATAAAAAATGCAGTAAAATGGCATCAGAACATTAAATATACGAGAATGCAAGGGAATTATTAAACAAGAAATAATCTTAAAAGGAACTAAAAGAACATACTTGGTCTCGACTCAACTCATTTCAATAAAAAGTATTAATATAAATGCAATATAAGGAAAATCTATAAAACATGTAGATAATAAATGAGTGTATTGAAAAATACAACAATAACTTAGCATGCATATGAAAATTAAACACAAATAACGTTATGTATATAAGAATACAATATATATTTGTGGGAGTTTCACTAATCTACAACAGTCACTATGAGCTATGTGGTGATACAATGTTTTGCCTCACGTTTCCAAGGTTGGGCTATACCTTGCCGGTGGTATAGAACATAACTACTAAGTGGATCCCCTAGTCTATGCTATAAGACACTAAGAAATCATTTAAAAAGTATGACCCCTTTCTACCCATGTTGGCTTCACGGTTTATGGAGCGTGTCTTGTGATCAGTTCAGTACTTTTAAGAAGTGGTGAGTCCTCAAGTTTTTAGGACAAAACCTTTTATTTCTTGTTGTCTTTTCTTTTCATATATTGTAGGTGATGTGTGGGTTGCGTTCAATTACTCTTGATGAAATAGATAATTTTTTTAGACTATGTAGACTTCCACTACATTTTTGACAAAGCCCTTTTATGATATAAATTGTCTTTAAAACTCTTTAGCTATTTTATCTTGTATGATTCATTCTAAGTTGACTTGTGTAGGGACTTTTAGGGTTCTATGTTTCATGTCACATCTAGGGTTCACTTTAGATTGTGACAACAATTGACTCTATCTATTTCGTTGGGATTTAATTTAACAATGAGAGAACAGTGAAGTGGAGGATCCAATAGGGTAGTCTCTAATAACAATCTCTAGTACAAAACTACATGTCCCCTTAGGATTGTCTTAAATGACATAGCTAGTGGATTCACATAGCCTTTATGATGTGATATGAGGTTCTACCTTGACAGTATACTCTCCCTTTTTGACGTCCGAGTTACATAGGATTTTATGTTATACCTCATATAATCTATTGTCGCTTAAAGATAATATTTCACAAAATGAACTAAGTTACCTTCAAAGATTTCTTGAAAGCTTTCATTATGTTTTGAGAATGCATTGACCTTGTTCATGACTTATGATTATTCTTTAAAATATTTTTGTCATGTTCTAACTTGTTCATGCATTTCATGTTTAAACTCTTCTTATGATAAAGCCTATGTTCTTATGCGGTTTCTCATACTTAATACATTGTATGTACTAACGCATAGTTGTGCGATATTGTCTTTTAATATAGGATCCCACACTTCTCCTCCCGGACATGCCTAGATTCGGGATTGCTCAGCTTGACTACTTGGATTTGTGAGGCATCATGCTCCAAGGACAGGGCCATGTATATTACTGTATTGCTTTTGATTTCTTTTGTTTTAGACTCGTACGTGGTGTATTGGTTAAGTCCCAACCATTCTAATGATATGAGAAAGGTTTGTGCCAGGCTTAGTAGTATGTCACATATTGCTTATGTAATATGTTGCTATAGGTCAAAAAACAAACATCTTATTGATAACAATTGCATGTTTAATATATCTTGTAAAAATACATTAATTATCAAGTAGAACAATATACATAAATAGTAATGTATCATGAAAATCTATCCATCTTAAAACACATAAAGAAATACGTAAAGCCTCACCATTTTTTGCACATATTTTTTATATTTAGAAGTCATTTTAGAGGAATTAGGCAATCTTTCATTTTTTTCTGTTTTAGTTCATGAATATTTTTGTGATATGACTTTCAATTGATTTTTTTCAAAACCTTTACAGAATACTACACAGGGATTTTGGGGAGAAGTACGCGAAGCCTAATAATATTTGCACAGATTTTGTGCATTAGGAACCATTTTATAGGAATTAGACAATTTTCTCATTTTTTTCATGTTCCATGGCCCATAATACTTTGGTGATAGGACTTCCGATCATTTTTTTTCCTAAACATTTACAGAACATATTGATAATATGGCTTCTCGTCAATTTTTTTCGCAGAACATGTACGGAACCTATAAAAACATTTTGGAAGAAGAACACGGAGCCTCAACATTTTTGCACATATTTCGAGCATTGAGGAAATATTTGATAGGAATTAGGCAATTTTCTCATCTTTTATGTGTGCATGTTAGCAAATGAATAATTCAGTGACATGGTTTCTAGTAAATTTCTTTTTGTAAAACCTTTAAGGAACCCTCCATAGAGAATTGAGGGAGCTATAGTGAAGTTTCACACTTTTTACATATATTTTGGGTATTTAAGAACTATTTTATTTAAATTAGACAATTATCTCAGGTTTTCGTGTGTGTTCTGCATGACTATTTTAGTGATATAGCTTCTTTTAATATTTTTGCAAAACCTTTACGGACCACTTCAGAGGGAGTTGGGAGAAGTATGTGGGTTAAGAAACCATTTTACGGGAATTAGGTGATTTTATCAATTTTTCATGTGTGTTAGCCCATTAATATTTTTGTTATATGGCTTCCAATAAATACATTTTGTAAAACAATTATGGAACCCTCCAAAGGAAGTTGAAGAAGTAGTACATGAAGCCTAACAAGTTTTTAACGTATTTTAGGCATGTAGGAGCCATTTTACAGGAATCAGGAGATTTTCTCAATTCTTTTGAGTGCTAGCCCATGAATATTTAGGTAATATGCTTTTCGATCAATTTTCTTACAAATATTTTACAGAATCCACTGTAGGGAGTTAAGGAGAAGTGTGTGAAGCCTCATCCATTTTTGCACATGTTTTTGGAATTTAGGAGTCATTTTACAAGAATTGGACAAGTTTCACGGTTTTTGTGTGTTAGCCCATGCATATTTTGGTGATATGACTTCCTGTCTAATGTTTTGCAAGACCTTTACGGAACCCTTCATTGTGAGTTGGGGAAAAGTACATGAAGCCTCACAATATTTTCACATATTTTGGCCATTTTGGTGCCATTTTTAAAGAAATTGTGCAATATTCTCAAATTTCATGTGTGTTCTCCGATGAATATTTATTGCATCATACATATATTAGACCCTAAACTTGACTTCCAACTTTCATAATGCACAAATAGGCACTTTAACTATCCAACTTTTAAATAAATAAACACATGAGTCCTGCATGGCATACATAATACACGTAGGACACCACGTAGGACAAAAATGACATGTAGGATGAATGTAGAACATGTGTGTCGATTTGTTCAACATTATACACGTTTAAGTGTCTACTTGTGCACATCCAAAGTTGAAGGACATAAATATGATTTGAATCCAAGTTAAAGGGCACATTTATGTATTATGCCAATATTTTTGTTATATGTCTTACGTAGATTCTTTTTCAAAATCATCAGAGGACCCTCTGCAAGAAGTTTGGGGAGCAATGCATAAAGACTCACCATTATTTGCACATATTTTTGCATTTAGGATCCATTTTACGAGAATTAGAAAATTTTCTCAATTTTTTTTCTCGTGTTATATTATGAATGATATGCATATATGGCCTCTAGTTGATTTTTTTTCAAAACCTTTACAGAATCATCTATAGGATGTTGGGAGAGCAGTACGATAAGCTTTATAATTTATTACACATATTTTGGGTTTTAGGAGTCATTTTGACATGTATTAGGTTTTTTTCTCAATTTTCCTTGTTCGTAAACACATAAATATTTTGGTGATATGACTTTCTATCAATTCTTTTTGGAAAACATTTAATGAAGCATTCTTAGATAATTGGGAAGCCTTACGTGTAGTGTCACCATTTTAAAACATATTTGGGCATTTTAGATAAATTTTATAAGAATTAGGTAATTTTCTCTTCTTTTTTTGTGTGTGAGCTATTCTTCCGCTTAATTTTTAAAAAAATAAAAATAATAAATGCAACCTTTGAAGGGATTTGGGGGAGAAATACGTGAAGTCTATCCATTCTTCTTATATTTTGGAGATTTAGCAGCCATTTTTACAGGAATTATGTGATTTTCTAATATTTCCTCATGTGTTAGGCCATGGATATTTTAATGATACAACTTATGATTGATATTATTGCATAACTTATAAGAACCCTTTGTTGGTAGTTGGGGGAGTCACCATTTTTTTCACATATTTTGGGCATTTAGGATCCATATTAGAAGAATTTGGTGATTTTTATAATTTTTCATGTGTGTTAGCTCATGAATATTTTCTTAATATGGCTTTCGGACAATTTTTTGTAGAACCTTGATGGAACCCTCCATAGGAAGTTGGGAGAGCAGTTTTTGAATCTTTTACCATATTTTGCACATTATTTTGAATTTGGAAGTCATTTTATAAAAATAGTCAATTTTCTAAGTTTTACTTGTTTGTTGGCTAATGAATATTTTGGTGACATCGATTTTGCAATAAAATTACAGAGTTCTCCATAGAGTGTTGGAGGAGAAGTGTGTGAAATCTCACCATTTTTCATACACATTATGGGCATTTGGGAGCCGTTTTATAGGAAATAAACTATTTTCTCAGTGTTTCATGTGCCTTGGCCGATTACTATCATGATGATAAGACATCCGATTTTTTTTTAGTTGCAGATCCTTTACAGAACCCTCTCTAGGTAGTTGTGTAGCAACACGTGAAGTCTCACAACTTTTTACAAATATTTTGGTTATTTAGGTGTCATTTTAGAGGAATTAGGTGATCTTATTAGTTTTTTGTCTGTGTTAACCCATGAATATATTGGTAATATGAATTCTGGTAAGAAAAATTTTGTGCAAAACGTATCGGAACCCTGTATAGGATGTTGGGGAAGAAGAATATAAAGCCTCACCATTTTGCACATATTTTTGGGTATTTAGGAGAGATTTGATAAGAATTATGAGGTTTTTTATTTTTCGTGTGTATTAGCCAATGAATAATTTAACAATATGGTTTACGGTCAATTTCTTTTTGTAAAACCTTTACGGAACCCTCCGTAGAGATTTGGGGGAGCTATACGTGAAGCATCACAATTCTTACACATATTTTGGGTATTTAGGAGTCATTTTGCTGAAATTAGGCAATTATCTCATGTTTTCGTATGTTTTTTCATGAAAAATTTAGTGATATAACTTCTGGTTGATATTTTTTGCAAAACCTTTACGGACCACTTCAGACAGAGTTGGGGAGCACTAAGTAGTCATTTTACAAAATTAGGTGATTTTCTCAATTTTTCGTGAGTGTTAGCCCATAAATATTTTAGTTATATGGCTTCCATTCAATTTTCTTAGTAAAACCATTACAGAACCCTCCGTACGAAGTTCGGGAAGTAGTACATGAAGCCTCATCATTTTTTCACATATTTTGGGCAATAAGGAGCCGTTTTATAGGAATTGGGAGATTTCCTCAATTTTTTGTGAGTGTTAGCCCATGAATATTTTGGTGATATGGATTTCGATTGATTTTTTTTACAAATCTTGTACAGAACCCTCGGTAAGGAGTTGAGAAAAAGTGTGTGAAACCTCACCCTTTTTGCACAGATTTTACGAACTTTGAGCCATTTTACAAGAATTAGACAACTTTCTCAGTTTTTGTGTGTGTTAGCCCATAAATATTTTGGTGATATGATTTCTTATGTATTTTTTTGCAAACTCTCAATGAAACCCTTTATATCGAGTTGGTGAAAAGTACGTGAAGCCTTACAATTTTTTTCACATATTTTGTGCATTTTGGTGTCATTTTACAGAAAATGTGCAATATTCTCTATTTTTCAGGTTTCTTAGCCAATGAATATTTTTTACATGGCTCACTAGATTCTTTTGCAAAATCATTAAAGAACCTTCCATATAAAGTTGGTGGGAATCAATATGTAAATCCTCACCATTTTTTGCACATATTTTGAATATTTAGGAGACATTTTACGGAAATTATGCAATTTTCTTAATTTTTTTGTTTGCATTTTTCCATGAATATTATGGTGATATAGCCTTAGTTTGATTTTTTTAAAAAAACTTTTACGCAATCCTTTGTAGGATGTTGGGAGATTAGTAAGGTAACCCTCTCCATTTATTGCACATATTTTGGGCATTTAAGAGCTATTTTATAGTATTAGGTGTTTTTTGTTCATACGCGTATATCTATTTTGGCAATACTTCCGATAGATTCTTTTGCAAAACCATCACGAAAGCATTCTTAGGGAATTGGGAAGCCTTACGTGAAGTTTCTCCATTTTAAAACATATTCTGGGCATATAGAATCCATTTGATAATAATTATTTTTTTTTTCTTAATTTTTCCTATGCTATCCCAAAACTATTATGCTCATATGGCTTTAGGTCAGTTGGTTTTTTAAAAAGAAAATCATAATGGAACCCTTTGAGTGATTTGTGGGAGAAGTTCGTGAAACCTCACTATTTTTCTTATATTTTTGACATCTAGGAGTCATTATTAAAGAAACTATGTGATGTTCTAATATTTTCTCATATGTTAGGAATTTAATATTTTAGTGATAAAGCTTCTGATTGATAGTTTTTCAATAATTTTAAAGAACCCTTCGTAGACAGCTGGGGGAAAGTATGTGCAAGCTCAATATTTTTTGAACATATTTTGGACATTTAGGAACAATATTAAAGGAATTGGGTGATTTTTTCTGTTTTGGGTGTGTGTTAGCCACGAATATTTTTATAATGTGGCTTCTAGACATGTTTTTTGTAAAACCTTAGTGCAATCCCCACTAGGGAGTCGAGGGATCAATTTCTGAAGCCCAACCATATTTTTCACATATATATTGACATTTAGAAGTCATTTTATATTAGGAGATTTTCTCAATTTTATTGTGTGATGGTTAATGTATATTTTGGTGAAATCAAGTTTTTTTTTTTTGGCAAAAACTTTACAGAATTCCCCATAGAGATTGGGCGAAAAAGTGGGTGAAGCCTAATCATTTTTCATACTTATTATGGGCAGTTTTGAGCCATTTTATAGGAAGTTTACGATTTTCTCAGATTTTTGTTTATGTGTTAGCTCATGAATATTTTAGTCATATGGATTCTGATTGATTTTTTGAAAAGTCTTTACAGAGTTCTTCATAAGTAGTTGATGGATCAGTCGTAACACTCTAAAATTTTCTAAACGAAGACCCAAATCATTCTATAATACCTCACAACCCTACTCTTAAAAATCTGAATCATTGGTTGTAAGTATATGAGCTTGAACCATATGATATACTACTTTCAAGTCTACAAAGAGTATCAATAGTATGTAACTTGAACTAGTGTCATAATGTATCTAAAACATGAAGCCAAGTTCTAAGCATTCCTATTAGCTAAGAGTTTATATAAGGGTCAAGTTTAATTGATCAAATCTCGCAACATATAAAGAGTTATGTGGCCTATGAGCTATCATATGAAAGGACTATGAGCCTTCTTGCTAATGCCATAGAGTTTCCCTTATTCCGAGTTCGGAGTGAAAGTTTATGAATGTTTTAATGGAATATACGCGGACTAGGAAATTAGGAGAACTCACTTACCTAATTGGCGATTCGCCAACCAGGTTGGCGAACCACGGAATTCTCCCAAAAACTTAAGTTTTGTGTATTTTGGAAACATGAAGTCCTACAGGGCGATTTGCAGTGTATTTTTTGCGAGGAGACCTCGAGATCACAAACTTGGTCGACGGGATTCATTCAAAAGTCATTTCTCTTGATTTTATGGTTTTCATACATTTCTAGAAGGGTATTCTTGACCTTTTACCCTAAATTCACTTCCCTATGTCCATCTTACCACCTAATAACAATACTATGCATATAACAATTCTCAAAATCTCAAATTCTCATTCTTCTAAAGATTGAGAGAACCAAGAAAGATTTCTCCAATTTTTCAAGATGTAAAGGCTCCAATTTCAAGATTCTCTTTATACTTCTAAGGTTTAAAATTCAAGTTTCTTCTCCACCCTTCTACCATGCATATTCTTAAATCAAACGTCTTGAATGAATTGTTCTTATGATCTTTAGCCCTTATGTTTTTTCAATAGTCCTTTTTAATTTTTGGAGTGGGTAAGACTTACGGAAAATACTTTCTTGGCGAACCCTTGTACCGAATTCACCATAGCTTCTACTTCACCAATAACTCCTATAGGAAATTCCCATAGCTTGAAGCGTGTCGAAATAAACTATTTTTAAGGATATTTCACCCGGTTAGAGTGTATCCCCCAGAATTTAACAAGCTCTTCTAGTATAAAACTAGGAGTCAGAGACTAACAAAGTTTTAAAGAATAAAACCCAGCACACCAACAAAATATTAGGAAGAAGAAGAATCACGCTATGTATTTTCTCCTACTTTTCTCTACAAGAATTCATGAGAAATATATCGTCAAGAATAAGAAAGTTGCTGATGTTTAAATAACAACCGTTGCTAATATGAGAATGAATGTCAGCAATACATTGAAGACAATCAATTTTGGTCAAAAGGAAACATTGTAATTGCCATATATTCGACTAACTTTATTTAAAATATCAACATAATTGCCAATAATAAAGCGTTACTTATAGAGAGGAAATATTTATAAAATAATATTATCTTTCAAATATAATAGGATATAAAATAATTCTTTTTGAGATTTATATAGTAATATTTTTCCAACAATCTCCTACATATCTCAAAATTATTATTAAGGAATAGAATGAAATAAGAAGTTTTTTTTTGTTTTCATATATGAGTCAAAGGCATCGAATCTGGTGTATGTAGACTATGAACCAGACCTAGATAAAATAATATTGTACTTTCAGAATAATTAGTGAAGGTTAGAACATCTATGAACCAATTTTTTTTTTTGTAAATCCAACGTCTTATTTTATCGCAATATACTATCACAATCTTTGTTGTTATCGCGGCTTTGCGATAAGTGGCCATGCATGTATCCTGGTATTCATTAGTGCTCTAGAAATCTAACAATATTTCATAGAAGCGACACCACTTCTCACTCATATGGGTTCATCATCAAGTGTATTCTGAGAGCAATACACAACTTACAAAGGATATGACTTGGATTAAGAGCTCCAACTCTACATCACTTTGCATATTACTACACTATATTCACACATCATAGGTGAGACCTAACTTTATATTGCTTAGTTGATCAACAATGACTTGTTTTTACCCATATGAACATAATTCATGGGATATCAAATCACATAAGTTGGGTTACCATCATTGTTGATCTTTCAAATGACTAAAGGTCTTACTCCCCTCGATGTTTCATTAGTCTGTGAATCAATTATATTCACCTTCAACTACACATAATTTATTAACGTATATAATTCATCTCACTGCATTATTTTTATCACATTGTGTCTCAAACACATGTATCTAATTTAGTCACATAAAAATTAATTTTATTCCAATTGAAATACAGACTAAGAGTTGTCTTAACAACTAATCTCATGACCAATCAACTCCACAACAACTAACTTTGTTTAGTTGATTTTTATATTATGACATTCACAAAAATGTACCAACTTCTTTTATCTTTATCATCATATATTATACCATTTTTGTACGATAAAATATTCAATTTACTTAGTATTATACTTATTGTACCTCTCGTGTATTACCAAAAACTTTTTTCACAATAATTTATCAAGAATCAATATCATTTTCAACAACAAGAACATTGAAAGTATATTCACTTTTAAAAACTCAACAATACTTTAGTTTTTCCAACACTAACATAACATTCAATAAAAAAACAATTAACTAACATAACAATGTATATGAAACATTTATTAACATACAATTAAAAACTTAGATCAAATTTTCTTTTATACTTTTTTTAGGATCACATAGCACAACATTACCAACATACCCCTACACTTTCAAATATTTCATAATATAGAGATTAAATCCTTAAAGAAAACCTTATCATTCCTCTTAATTTATATACTCTCAAAAAATGGAGAAATTAAACTTATATTGGGGAAAAGAAAAGGCCATCTCACCTCTTTAAATATTTTAATATGCAAACATAATAACAATCATAATTAATGATTTCGCTATATAGCAGAACACTTCTCCAAAATTAAATTCAGAAGTTAATATTGAAATGTCAATTCATTAGAAACAAAAAATAATTTTCATCACATAAGAGACATTAAATCACCTTAAATTCAAATAGTAGTATGACAATTAAGACAAATTACATATTCAAGATCTATCCATTTAGTCAACAAATCCACAACCATCAAACCGTACACAAGCATACGCAACACAATGGTTATAGAAAGGTAGGGTAACAAGAAAATATACTCATGTACATGACCACAGTAAAATAGCAATTTAAGAAGCAAATATGTTTTCCATTTCTTTCCTCTAAGTTTTACACCAAAACATCTCTAGTTTAGAAATGATTTGTTGGTCATGTTACAATACATCAAAAAATACTATAAGCATATCATCAAATTCACAAAAAACTTTCGCTCAACTTTTCCTCATAGCTATTTCATCAGTACCAATCTAGCACAAATACTAAAATCATATACCACCTCAGATAATGGGAATATATAGATGTGAATATTTAAGAAAATTATTTCATTCTAAGAACTTCAATTAGTTCTAGAATCACGAATGTATATAATTTTTTCTTCCTCTCCAATTTGTATGTATGACACGACAAATTTAATTCACACAAATGTGTTCAACTATGTTAGAGTCTAACACCCAAACTTTCACATGTTATCCACAAGATTCACTTGAGAAATGACCGTAATAAGTTATATCATCCACTTAGTCAAATTAATATTTACTTAGCAGGATTATTATTCTCCAAACATCTTTTCATTGAGTAACATGATAATTTAATTTACCACATACAAATCCATTATAATTGTAATCAAGCATGGTACGTACCTGATTAACGTGAATACAAAATTCAATTGGACGTCTATTTGTTTTATCAAAATTTTGTAATTGATTTTCCGTAAAATAAAAGTTAAATATCCTTAAGATTGTTGTAAGACTTACGGAAAATACCTTCTTGACGAACACTTGTACCGAACACCAAAGCTTGTACGTCACCAATTACTCCTATAGGAAATTCTCATATCTTGAGGCGTGTCAAAATACATTGTTCTTAGGATATTTCACCCGGTATGAGTGTATCCCCCAGGATTCAACAGGATTCAACAAGCTCTTCTATTATAAAAATAGGAGTCAGAAACTAACGAAGATTCAAAGAATAAAACCTAACACACCAATAGAATATTAGGAAGAAGAAGAATCGTTCTATCTATTTTCTCCAACAAGAATTCATAAGAAATATATAGCCAGAAATAAGAAAACTGCTAATGTTTCAATAACAGCCTACTAATATGAGAATGAATGTCATCAATTTATTGAAGACATTAATTTTGGTCAAAAGGAAACATTACAACTATAATATATTTGACTAACTTTAGTTAAAATATCAACATTATTGGCAATAATAAAGAGTTATTATGGAGAGAAAATATTTTTAAATAATATTATCTTCAAAATATAATAGGATACAAAATAATTTTTTTGAGATATATATAGCAATATTTTTCGAACTGCATTGTTGATAGTTGTTGTGTGATGATAGAGAAGAGGATTTCTATTTCTTATTGTGATAGTGAAGGTCTATTTCTTCCATCTAAGGTTATATATGCGGAGGAAGAAGGGGATGAATTCATTTAATTTTTGCAATTTAATATTTTTGTGTTAATATTATCTTTTGATATTGCTTTATTTGTCTAAATTATCAAATATTGATTTTCACCAAATGTGTTCGTGTCGAGCTTATATGTTTATGTTATTTATTTATTTTTACTATGCATGATAAATGTTTAAAAGGATACTACCGTTTTCAAGATACATGTAATAACATAAAAGAAAAGGTGAAAAGTGATATATATTAAATATTAGTATAAATTTTCTTTATATAATTTAAAAGTAATTTTGGATCATTAATGACTTTGAAATTTTATAATGTTAATAGTTACTTTAACATTTTGCTATATTTAAATTTTTATTATGTCAATAATATATTATTGAATTTTGTTCAATTACTTTGAAATTTCATTTTATTCTAACTATGTAGTTTTTCTATAGTTTCTTAGCTTCTCTATATATAGTTTCATAGTGTCTTTCCATACATATCTTCTTTCTATTATTAATAAAATGAGAGGAAATCACTATGCGAAGTAATTGACTAGTTAATAAAAGGTCATTAGACAATTAAATCTTCTGTTTATTTGAGTTATATGTTTTTCACCATTTAAATGACATTTAGTCTCGATTTATATATGTCACAGTCTTATGTTATTGGATTTAAGCAACTTATTCACGTCACATTTGTTGTGAAATTGTCTTCAATATCACAACTTCATACACATATCCTACTATGATTTGAATGATTTGTGTTAAGACTTCAGCAGCAGATATTTTGAGTGCATTAATTTGTTTGAGGAACCTTGTGATATTAGATTATATCGATTTGAAAATTTTATTTATTTTATCATAATTTCTCTTATATCTAACATTAGAGTATTATTTTTTATATTGGTATATATACCCGTACCCCAAAAAATAAATTGTTTAAATACTATTAATACTTATATTAGCAAACTATTTTACATGTCAAAATTAATTACATGTAATGAAATTAAATGATAAATTACTAACAGGCTTAGCATTCTTCATATTGAAGCGCTCTAGTACACGTTCAATGTACTTCTTCTGGGACAAATAAATCTTCCTTTTATCTCTTAGACGAGCAAGTCTTATGCACAAAATTTGCTTGGCATGGGAAATTTTGTGCCCACAATCAACATAATATCCACATACCGCAAAAGTATGACAAAATCATTGTCAGAATTTTTTTGTACAAATACACAGTGATATGAAGAAGTCTTCTTATAGCCTTGCTCCACATAACAGATTCAAACTTCTTGAACCACTGTCTAGGAGCCTGTTTTAGTCTATAGAGACTCTTTTTGAGTTTGCACACAAAATTTACATTACCTTCTACTTTGAAGCCCTCAAGTTATTTCATATAAATCTCTTCTTGTATGTCACCATGAAGTAAATCCGTCTTCACATCCATCTGCTCAATCTCTAAATAAGACTAGTAGCCTAACCTAGAACTGTGTGAATCGAGGACATTTTAACAACATGAGAAAATATTTCGTCAAAGTCAATACCCTTTCTTTGACCAAATCCCTTCACAACCAATCTAACTTTGTACCTAGGCTTCAAGTTTTGTTCTTCCACTTTAACTTTGAACACCCACTTCTTCTTCAAAGCTCTCATGCCCTTGAGAAATTTTACCAACTCATAAGTGTGGTTCTCATGCATATACTTAATCTCATCTTGCATGGATTCAATCCGTTGATCATTGTGTTCATCTTCCATGGCCTCCTTATAGCATTCAAGTTCTCCCCCGTCATTGAGTAACACATACTCATTGGGTAAATATCGGAAGAAAGGAAGCCATTGTCTTGTGGAACTCCAAAGAGGAATATTTAATTCGTCCACAACTTCATAAGTAGGAGAATAATTGATAAAAATAGCATTGTTATTATCAACATTAACATGTTGATACGATGCATGATTATGGGCATCATCATGATCATCAAGCCCAAAAACATCATGCACATTTGTATGAGGAACTTCATCATGATGAACTATATAATCAAAACTTGAAGTTTCTACCTTCTTCGCTTTATTAATATCTTCCATTGTTTGATTCTCCATGAAAACAATATCACGGATTCTCACAAGTTTCTTTTCAATTGGATCATATAGTTTGTAACCAAATTCATCAAGGTCATATCCAATAAAGATGCACTGCCTTGTCTTGGCATCTAACTTTGACCTCTTATATTTCGAGACATGTACAAAAGCTTCGCAACCAAACACTCTCAAATGTCCATAGAAAACATCCTTTCTGTACCAAACACTATTTGGTACATCACTTTGCAAAGTAATAACAGGATATAGATTAATAATATGTGCAGCGGTCAATAAAGTCTCACCCCAAAATGAGTTCGACAACATTGATTGAGAAAGCAAACATCTAAGTCTTTATATCAAGGTCATGTTCACCCTCTCAGCCAAACCATTTAGTTGAGGAGTCCTGGGAGGATTCTTCTGGTGTCTAATACATTGATGTTTGCAGTATTCGTCAAATGGTCCACAATATTCACCATCATTATCGGTATGAATACATTACAGTTTCTTTCCTTTTTCTCTTGCAACTAAAGCCTAAAACTTCTTGAAGATACCTAACACTTGGTATTTAGTCTTGAAGACATTGACCCAAGGTTTTCTTGAGCAATCATCAATATAAGTGACAAAGTATAGTGAACCACCCAATGTATTTTGTCTTCATTAGACCACATAAATCAGAGTACACCAACTCAAGCAGCTCTGTCTATCTCAAAAGGAGTAAGACTTAAAGGAAACTCTATTTTGTTTACCAACCAAGTAGTGCTCACACTTTTCTAATTTAGCACTTTTGAAATTTGACAATAATTTCTTCTTCGCCAGAACATTAAGTCATTTCTTGCTGATGTGGCTAATTCTCTTATGTCAGAATATTGAAGAGCCATTACTCTCAACCGCATTCATCGTATCAACACAAGCAGATTTCATTGTCCATTATAGACCACGATATTTGTTACCACGATCTACAACCAAGGAACCCTTAATGATCTTCTATTTTCCATCACCGTTGGTACTAACATATCCTATATCATCTAAAACACCAACAAAAATTAGGTCTAGACGAACATCAGGAGCATGTTTCACATTGTTCAAAACTAGTTTCGTTCCAACACTAGTTTCCAAACAAATTGTACCAATACCAACCACCCTAGAAACAGTCTCATTACCCATACTTAAGGTTCAAAAATCACCAGGAGTATAGGAAGAGAAAAAATCCTTCCTTGATGTCACATAAGATGTGACATCAATGTCCTCAACCCATCTTGACTCATCACAAGCAATTTTTATCATATCCACATCAAGAACGATAACAAGATCTTCTGTGGTGATGGTGGCTATGTAGTTTTCATTGCCATATTCTTTAGTTACCTTTTTATTTTTGTTCTCCCTCTTCAACTTCCTGCAGAACTTCTTTGTGTGTCCTTTCATGCCTCAATGATAGCAGTCAATATCCTTAAGTCTACCTCTTGATTTACTACTATTTTGTTTTCTATATTGAGAACCATGAGTTTGTTTATCCCCCTGGGTCAGCTATCAGGAGATCCTACAAAGAAGAACCTTGAATTTTTCTTCTCATCTCTTCGTTCAAGACACTACTCTTCGCGGAATCCATAGAAATCACACCATCCAGAGCAGAATTTGACAATAGAGTTCTAAATGTTTCCCAATAGTCTTTTAGGGAACCAAGTAGAAGCAAACCTTGAATTTCCTCATCAAATTGAATGCCCATAGAAGATAATTGGTTTATGATCCCCTGAAAATTATTCAGATGGTCTGTCATCGGAGAACATCATGATACTTTCAACTCAAAATATTCTTTATCAAGAACATTTTGTTGTTGCCAGTCTTCCTAGCATACAAACTTTCAAGATGCTCCCATAGGGTTCAAGCATATGTCTCCCCTGAAATATGGTTCAACAGCTTATCTTTGACCCATTGCCTAATGAATCAACAAATTTCACTTTTCATCTGTTTTATTATCAGGCTTTATAGTGGTGAATACTAGTTTGTAAAAATTCTTAACATAAAGCAGATCTTCCATTTTTCCCTTCCAAATGGCAGAATTAACACCATTCAAAATAACCATTCTACTCGTGTTGTCTTCCATCATTTTCCCCAAAAAAATTGTTATTGAAAATCAAAGTAAATCTTTTCTGATGTAGAGGTTCAGATTGTGCTGCAACCACAAAGCATACTCTGATAAAATATTGGCTCTGATACTACTTTGTTGGAAAAACACAAACAAGCACAAAATATATATGGTCAAAGTAATGGAAATAAAATGGGAAAATAATGACACCAAGAATTTCACGTGGAAACCCTTCTAAATAAGGGAAAAACCACAAGCCAAGAGGAGCAACTAATATTACTATAGTAAGAAATTTTACATTGTGTAGTCACGATACAATACTCAAAGCGACTACTACACACTCAAAAGGAACAACACTCTTTTGGTTTCCACCTTATTTAAATATCGCTCACACTCTATTTTTCTTCACATATTATTTTCTTGTATAGTCTATGGAATACCTCATTTTGCTTTCAAAATGATTTTTTCTCTCTAATTTGGTGTATTCTACAAATGAGAAAGAATGCTCTCTTTATAGAAGGGGAAAATCATACATGTGTCACTAATGACAATGGTTAATGTAGCAAAGTCAAAAAAGGTTTGCAAATCTTACCAATTTGTAAACTATCAAGTTTTTATTTTCAACTCTTCTCACTAATCCTTTTTAACAATTATTTCTTGCAATTGAATAGCAAAATTTGACCGAGAATTTATGGACGAACTTAACAGTTCTAACACCTTGCAAGGAAGATCACACAATATTATTACTCGCTAGACCCATCTATTTGAAATCGGTATAGAGGTTCCACATGGTTGTCAAGCAAGAATGTTTAAACAAAAATTTTGAGATCACTACAAACAAATCATTTGTAGTGACCTAGTTAGAATTCGACGACAATAAACAAATACTCTTGAAGTCTCAAAAATGCAGTTATAAAGACTTCAACTTTCTTTATCAAAATTCGGCAGCCTACACGTTGATAGGTCTCAAAAAACAAAAACACATTCATGAATACTTCAAGTCTTGTTTCCAAACATGGACAAGACTACACGTTGACAAGTCTCAAAAAAGAAAAATAGATTCATTACTACTCCAAGTCTTATCACCACTCTTTGACAAGCCTCCACATTGACAACTCTCGAAGTAAGGGGCATTTGTAGACACATAAATTGTGTTGGATTAACTTCATATGAAATTTGAATTTAATTCATGTGTTTGAGCTGAATGAGTAATTTGAGCTTTACAAGTAAATAAGTCTAGCATATTAAATTTTAATCCAAGGTCCATTTCATCTTGAAGCCCAAACCCATGCCACATGTCACAGCGACTAGGTATTAAAGACCAACAAGGTTACACCACGTGTCCAAATGAGGTGGTAATCCCAATCAAATGCAAGAACGAATCACAAGGTGCCAAGTGTCAAAATGACATCCTTTGGCCAATCACAAACAATCTTTTCCACTCCCTACAATTATAAATAGGGTTTAGACATGAAATTCAAAGGGATCAAGAAAACTTTTTAGGGGATCATGAATCAATTATCAGCTATGAGTATCAAATCTGATGAAGAAATTCAAGGCTTGCTTCTACTTGGTTCCCTACCAGACTCTTGGGAAACATTTAGAACTTCATTGTCAAATTCTGCTATGGATGGTGTGATCTCTATAGATTCTGCCAAGAGTATCGTCTTGAACGAAGAGATAAGAAGAAGAACTCAAGGTTCTTTTTCGTCGGATATCCTGATAGCTTACCCGAGGGGGAGAAACAAAATAAAACTCATGGTTCTCAGTATAGAGAACAAAATAGGAGAAAATCCAGAGGTAGACTTAAGGATATTGAATGCTATCATTGTGGCATTAAAAGGGTACACAAAGAAGTTCTGCAGACAGTTTAAGAGGGAGAAAAAAAACAAAGAGGAAATTAAAGAATATGGCAATTAAAATTGCTTAGCCATTGTTACCACCGAAGATCTTGTTACTGTCTTTGATGAAGACATAATAATATTGCTTGTGATGAGTCAAGTTGGGTTGTGGACACTGGTGTCGCATGTCATGTGACATCAAAGAAGAATTTTTTATCTTCATATACTCATGGTGATTTTGGAACCTTGAGTATGGGTAATGAGACTGTTTCTAGGGTGGTTGATATTGGTACAATTTGTTTGGAAACTAGTGTTGGAACTAAAGTAGTTTTGAAAATAGAGTTCTCTTTAAGTCACTACCCCCCTTCGAAAAAGACAAAGTTACTTGAGCTGGTGCACTTCGATTTATGTGGTCCGATGAAGGCAACGACATTGGGTGATGCACTCTACTTTGTCACTTTCATTAATGATTGCTCCAGAAAACTTTGGGTCAATAATGTCTTGAAGACTAAAGACCAAGTGTTAGGTGTCTTCAAGCAGTTTCAGGATTCAGTTAAAAGAGAAACTAGAAAGAAACTAAAATGTATTTGTACTGATAATGGTGGTGAATATTGTTGACCATTTGACGAATACTGCAAGCATCAAGGTATTAAACACCAGAAGACTCCTCCCAAGAATCCTCAGCTTAATGGTTTGGCCGAGAGGATGAATAGGGCTTTGATGGAAAGAATTAGAAGTTTTCTTTCTGAAGCAAAGTTGTCAAACTCATTTTGGGGTGAGGTTTTATTGACCGCTACACATGCTATTAATCTATCTCTTGTTGTTGCTTTGCAAAGTGATGTACCAAATAGTGTTTGGTATGAAAAGGATGTTTCCGATGACCATTTGAGAGTATTTGGTTACAAAGCCTTTATACATGTGTCAAAAGATGAGAGGTCAAATGTAGATGCCAAGACAAGGCAGTGTATCTTCATTGCATATGGCCTTGATGAATTTGGTTACAGGCTATATGATCCAACCGAGAAGAAACTTCTGAGAAGCCGTGATATTACTTTCATGGAGAATCAAACAATTGAAGATATTGATAAAGCGGAGAAGGTAGAATATTCAAGTTATTATGGTATTGTTCATCATGATGAAGTTCGTATCACAAGTGTGCATGATGTTGTTGGGCTTGATAATCATGGTGACGCCCAAAATCATGTATCTAATTAACATATTGATGTTGATAATAACAATGATATTGTTACTAATGATCTTGTTGCTCATGAAGTTGTGGACGAAACAAATATTTTGCTTCGGAGGTCAACAAAATAGCAGTTTTCTTCCTCCCGTTATTCACCCATTGAGTAGGCATTACTCACTGACGGGGGAGAAACTTAATATTATGAGGAGGCCATGGAAGATGAACACAAGGATCAATGGATTGAAGCCATGTAAGATGAGATGAAGTCTCTGCATGAGAACCACACTTATGAGTTAGTAAAATTGCCCAAGGGCATGAGAGATATAAAGAACAAGTGGATGTTCAAAGTTAAAATTGAAGAACACAACCTAAAGCCCAGGTACAAATCTAGATTGGTTGTTAAAGGGTTTGGTCAAAGAAAGGGTATTGACTTTGACGAAATATTTTCTCCTGTTATGGGGGAGCAATGCTATAAGAAAACATTATCACATCATTGTGTAGTTGCACAAAAACATTCTAACAATGATTTTATCATCCTTTTGATGTATGTGAATGATATGTTGATTGTGGGCAAAAATACTTTCAAGATTGAGGATTTGAAGAAAGAGTTGTGTAAGTCTTTTTCTATGAAAGACTTGGGTCATGCCAAACAAATTTAGGGAATGAGAACTACTCGTCTCAGAGATGAAAGGAGGATTTATTTTTCTTAGAAGAAGTACATTAAATGTGTACTAGAGAACTTCAATATGAAGAATGCTAAGCCTGTTAGTACACCTTTTGCTGGTCATATGAAGTTGAGCAAGAAGATGTGTACTACAGCTAGGGAGGAAAAAGAGAGCATGGTCAAAGTTCCATATTCCTCCATCGTTTGAAGTATAACTGTGCAATGATGTGCGCTAGATCTGATATTGCTCACGCAGTTGGTGTTGTCAGCAGATTTCTCCAAAATTCGGGAAATGAGCATTGGGAAGCTTGAAGTGGATACTTAGGTATCTTAAAGGAAGCTCAGATGAATGATTGTGTTTTGGAACATCAAATCCAATCTTGAAAGGCTATACAGATTCTGATATAGCACATGACTTTGATAACAGAAAATCCACTACTGAATATTTGTTTACTTTTTTAGTGGGAGCTATATCATGGTAGTCAAAGTTGCAGAAGTGTGTTGCACTATCTAAAACAGAAGTTGAGCATATTGAGGCTACTGAAGACGACAAGGAGATGATATGGCTCAAACGATTTCTTTAAGAGCTTGGTTTGAATCAGATAGAGTATATTGTCTCTGACAGTCAGAGTGCAATAGACTTGAGTAAGAACTCCATGTACCATGCAAGAATAAAATACATTGATGTCAGATATCATTGGATTCGTGAGGAAGTGTAGAGTGAATAATTCACGTAAAAAAGTTTCACATGAGTGAAAATCCTGAAGATATGCTGACCAAGACCATACCGAAAGACAAGTTCGTTTTATGTAGAGAACTTGTGGGTATGAGCTCTCTCTAGAAGATTAAGATACCTCCTTCAAGTGAATGGGACTGGAGGGGGGAGATTTGTGGGGTTCCAGCCCCATATTTTTTGTCAAAGTCTTAATTTGGTAAACAACTTACCAACCAAATCTTGCCAAGATAACTACTTAAGTTGCAAAGTTTGAAACTTAAGTATTTTCATGATGTCATTGGTGACATAATTAGTTGTAAATTTCTTCTATAAATAGAGCATTCTTGCTCAATTGTAGAACACACCAAGATAGAGAGAAAAATCCATTTTGAGAACAAAGTGAGGTATTCCATAGACTAAACAAGAAAAATAGTCTATGAAGAAAAATAGAGTATGAACGATGTTTTAGTAAGGTGGAAACCAAAAGAGTATTGTTCCTTTTGAGTGTGTGGTAGTCACTTTGAGTATTGTATTCGTGACTACACATTGTAAAATTCCTTACTATAGTGATATCAGTTGCTCCTCTTGGCCCATCATTTTTCCCTTATTTAAAAGAATTTTCACGTAAAATTCTCAATATCATTATTTTCCAATTTTATTTATGTTACTTTACCATATATATTTTTGTGCTTGTCCTCATTTTCCCTAACAATATCATAGTGATAATTATGGAAGTTAGACTTAGTGGGGAAAGTTTTTAATGAACATCTCACTAAAATATAGGGGACTATGGAGGCGGAAAACTTTGCTGGATTACCTTTTTTTCACAAATTTGGACAAACTTTTTTTAAAGAAAAATAACAATTGGTGAGAAAATTAAGGATTTTATCATTAGTTTATAGTTAATATAATGTTAGGATTTATTTACGCAACTAATTTTAGCAACCATGAAAATATAATCTTTGTAGACAAAAATTTTCTGCAAATATTTTGTTTCGTCACAAATAGTATGTAACTCCTGCATTAAGTACTAAATGTATTTTTTTTGTAACGAAAAATGAATAATTAGTGATGATTTTCTTTAGCTAAAATAGAGACGATATGATAATTGTCACTAATTGTTTACACCTTTAGTGACAAAAAATTAAGTCACAAATAATATCAGATTTTATGGCTAAAGTTTGCACAATTTAACTACACTTCTATTTCATCACTAATATATTAAGATACGTTAGTGACAATCTTTAGTATTAAATTTTTAAAAGTAGTTTATGACAAATATTGATTTCTAACAAATTTTCTACAATATTGGTAACGAATTTTTAGTGTCACCAATAAATTTAATTTCGTGGTTAATATTACTAAAAAATTTGTGCCAATAAATATTTTTGTTGGAAATTTTTAGATGACAAAACTTTGCTACAAATAATTTATTTCGTCACTAATAATATGTAACTGATGTATTTAGGTACGAAATGAACTTTTTGTCACGAAAAGCGAACATTTAATGACAAATTTTCTATTGTAGCTAATAATTTCGTGGTTAAAAATCATATTTGTTGTTAGTAAGAATCATATTTGTTGTTGCTTAAAAAATGAACCTATTTCCATCTTACATAAAATTAGTTATCCTATCATTGCAGCGCAAGTATCACATGGAGGTCAATGAAGTCAATGGGGATCCGCGACCTTAAGTAGCGATGAATATAATACTAGGTGATTTTTCTTATAAGTTCTAGTGAAGAATGTTACTCGGTACCAATATTAGTGGGAGGTAGAAGGTAACCTAAGTCTACACAATATAACCCAAACACCACGATAGTTAAAGAAATGATTAACCTATCATATTTGCCTTTTTTTGGGGGTGGGGGTGGGGGTATTATGACATGCTATATTCTCGTATTCATAGTACTGGTCTCATTTTTGAAGTTAATATGATAAATTGTATTCTTCAATGTTTGCAAGTTCACAGAGAGAAGGATACTCACATGGATGTGTGAAAAAATTCGGAGAAACATGATTAAGAATAAAGTTATACGGGTATTGGAATTCTACCCTCCTGAATTCCTCAAGGGAACATATAAAGACAATGTGTTTCTGTTAATTGAAAACTTAATGATAAATAATTTACGCAACACTTTGTATTATTTATAGACGTTCAAACAATACAAAGATTACAACCTCTGTAACCTACGAAATTGTAAACTCGAATTCCTAGCTAAGAAAATATAAACTCTAATTTCAAGCTACCCAAACACACAAAACTCCCCAATTTTATATCTTCAAGTGTTCTTCAAGTTCTACAACTTGTCGAACAACTCCTACTCACAAAACTCAGATTATAAACAAGACTCTTAAATACAATCTTACAACTTCTCACTTAACTCACAACACTCCCCAAGTTAATATTAAACTCTTTCAAACCTCTTGATAGTGTTTTGATTTTCTCTTTTCGTAAGTGTGCTATTTTCTCAAGTGAAACTAACACCCTATTGATAGATCAGAAATTCAGTAAGTCCTTGTTTGCTTCATTTTTGTCTTTGCCGCTACACAAAGCTTGTTGAACTCAACTTGGACTCGTATTTACCTTTTCCTCTACAAAGAAAACTTGTCTATTTAGGAATCCTTCTCCTACTTGACTTTGTCCTTATATAGACAACAAAAAAGTTTGCCTTCTACTCTGATTAATCTTTTGTAAACCAAACTCGACTCGAACTTGGAATCCTTACAACGTGCATTACTTTCTGTCTTCCTACTTCATTCCGAACAACTTCCAGCAACTTGTGGGAATTTTCTGCCGCCTCAAAGCCTTGTAGAAGTCAACATGGATTCTTATTATTATTTGTCTTTGCCGCAACCGCTTCTTCATTTTTCTTAAACTTATGTTGCCGCCTCAACGAAAACTTATACTTAGTTTTCCTTAAATAAGTTGCTATGAAAACTTACACTCCATGTTCCTTAAATATGTAGTCGCCGTCTCAGGAAAACTTACGCTCAGTTTTCCTTACATAAATAGAAAATATTTCTGGAATCCCATTTAGAGTTGGACTAACTGAAACATGTTGTTACAACCTTGTCTACATAACTTTGTCATATTTCAAAACAATTGACTTTAACAAATTCTCCCTTTTTGACAATGACAAATTTTATATGTTATCTGCTTGCATTGAACATGTAAGTAAAAATATATCTCATATCTCACATGCACCACTTCCACCTTTTAGACAAAAATAATCATCCCTGCATAGAAAAGACATAACTTGCGAAGACATATGCAACCAGTTTCTTTCATATGTTCCTCTATTTGTCAATTATCAAAAGTTTTCTTGTTCTAACAAATTTCTCCTTTTTGATGAATGCAAACCATTGCTTCTTGTGTGAATAGATCAATCTGTGTTATTTCAGTTTCTTAAAACTCAATACAAAAAGCATACACATTAGAGATCAAGGTAGACCATTTGAGGTATAAATAGTACACAAGTTCCTTTTGACATCATAAAACACTGTGAAGGCATACATTACACTAAGAGAAATAAATTTGATATTCATGGCCACTAGGGCTATTACCTACACAAACACTTAAAAATCAAGAATTCAGTTAGCTATAGAAAAACATTTGCACAACGTGGGAGATAGACATGAACCTGAAACTCAAATCCAACATTATCATTAATCAAAAAGCATATACACCACAATTGTAATTAAAATTAAAGATGGAATCAAGCAGTTGTGATATGAAAAATATTGGGAAGTCAAAGTCTAAAGTGGCTAGGTAATATCAAAAGATCGGAATGAGATGGTAAGTAGAAGTGATTTTTTCAGCTACAAAAAGATATCTTTTGGATTAACAAAAAATTAGCATTTTTCTCAATTTCAAAGGTAGCCTTGGTCTATGAAAGCTCAATCTTTTTATATCAATTTTAAGGAACTTGTTCAATCAATAATGTACCCTCTATAGAAATAATAGTTCACTCATCTTTAATTATAATAGAGTCGGCAAGAGGAACAATTTTTCTTGAATATCATTTGTAAAAGAACATGTTCTCTCAATCTGTTCCATGGACGTGGTACTATCAGGTGCAGCACCAACTATAATACTTTTGACATCAATCTGAAATCCCAGTTTATATGGTTCCCAATAGAAGAACTAGGTTCAACAGATGGTTCTCCCGTCGATTCCCCCTCATTAGATGTACCCAAGTCGAGCCTAACAAGTGAACATTGTTCAAGTGTAGGGTCCCCAAAATATTCTTCCTCACAAGGTAAATCCTCCAAGACTTTACTCAATACAAATAATTTCATGTAAGAACCAACACACTCTACATTCTCAATCTATATTTTATAAGGCGCCAAAGTAGAGCTGTCCTCCACTAAATTCATCTCAACGATAGACCATCACATTAGGATAAGGCTTTTTACGAAGATATTTGTTTTGGTAGTATTTAGGGCATCAATATCTTTTGGGACAAGTGAAAGAAATAGGTTCAAGTGCATTGACTTTATATTAAATCATGAATAATTTTAGTGCATATAACTTAGATCTCTGGATATGCTAAATTTTGCTTCAATTTTACCAAGTCTCTCTCCCGTGCCAGATGCATATACAATGTTATAGTGCATGAGTAGCATGACTTAAAAAGTGGTATAGAGGCATACAACTTTATGTACAAAACTACGCATAGAATTCAAGATTAGAGGGAAGTATGCGCATTTTTCGTTAGCCATTGAGTGATACTCATGTTACCTTAATGATCCCCAAGTTCCAAATTTTTCCTTTTGAATGTGTTTTCCTTGGCTCATCATATTTTTGATTGATTGATCATATGAGTGCGCATAATTGTTAGATACTACATAGGTTGGACCTGTTTCTCTCATGATCTAGGCAGAGTTCTTAGTACTTTGTCTACCTATTTTTCAGTGGTGTATACTTTGTCCAAGGATATTAACTCGTTTACAATAATGGTAAATATGGTGATCATATCTTGAAGTGATTCTCCAGATGTTATCTTGAAGTTTTCATATTCAGAACAAAGTCTGGTAATTTTGAATTTAAAAACTTGAGTTGTACCTTCGTGAGTGTTTTGTAAAGTATCCCATTTTTGTTTTGCAGAGGTACAACTAGAGATGCGATTAAACTCATCTGGTCCTAGTCCACATACGAGAATGCACTTAGCTTTTGCATTCTCCCCTAGAATCTTGTAGTCTGATTCGCCGTATTTTTCTGTAGGTTTAAGTACCTTAATCCCTTCACTATCAGTAATAGAAGGATTTAATGGTCCATTAGTAATTCTAATCCATAGTTCGTAATCTTCAACTTGAATGAAGTCTTCCATCCTTGTGTTCCACCAAGAGTAGTATTCTCCAAGAGGAGGTGTAAAATTCATAATGATCTTATCTTGAGTTATTAGACTCTTCAAAGATAACCTGCTCTGATACCAATTGTTGAAATTCTACCCTCCTGAATTCTTTAAGGGAACACATGAAGACAACGTGTTTCTGTTAACTTGAAACTTAACGCTAAATAATTCATGCAAGAATTTGTATTATTTATAAACGTTCAAACAATACTAAGATTACAACCTCTGTAACCTACGAAATTGTAAACTCGAATTCTTAGCTAAGAAATTATAAATTCTAATTTCAAGCTACCCAAACACACAAAACCCCCCGATTTTATATCTTCTAGTGTTCTTCAAGTTCTACAACTTGTCGAACAATTCCTACTCACAAAACTCATATTATAAACAAGACTCTTGAATATAATCTTACAACTTCTCACTTAACTCACAACACTCCCCAAGTTAATATTAAACTATTTCAAACCTCTTGATAGTGTTTTGATTTTCTCTCTTCGTAAGTGCACAATTTTCTCAAGTGAAACTAACACCCTATTTAAAGATCAGAAATTCAGCAAGACTTTGTTTGATTCAACTTTGTCTTTGCTGCTACACAAACCTTGTAGAACTCAACTTGGACTCTTATTTACCTTTTCCTCTACAAAGAAACCTTGTCTATGTAGGACTCTTTCTCCTACTTGACTTTGTCCTTAAATAGACAACAAAACATTTGCCTTCTGCTCAGATTAATCTTCTATAAACCAAACTTAACTCGAACTTGGAATCCTAGCAATTTGCGTTACTGTCTATCTTCCTACTTCATTCCCAAATACTTCCAGCAACTTGTGGGAATTTTCTGCCGCCTCAAAGCCTTGTAAAAGTCAACTTGGATTATTATTAATATTTTTGTTTGCCGCAACCGCTTCATTTTTCTTAAACTTATGATGCCTCCTCAAGAAAAACTTATACTTAGTTTCCTTAAATAAGTCGTCGCCTCAAGAAAACTTTTGTTCAGTTTTCCTTAAATAAATATGAAAAATTTCTGGAATCCAATTTAGTGTTGAACTAACTGAAACATGTTGTTACTACCAGTTCTACATAACTTTGTCATATTTCAAAACAACCAGACTTTGACAACGAGAAAAGGTGGGAGTTTCTTACATGGTAGACAAGATGAGGAAAGGGAGATTGAGTCGATCAGACAAGTGAAGAGGAGGTGAGAGAATACTTCGGCAATGAGTATAAGAGGTTGGATATCGTAGGAATTAGGAGAGTACGAGTTAGGTCAATAAAATTTGAGGGAGGTGATTAGACAAGACATAGAACAACTTCAGGTGACAGAGGATATGATCATAGATAGTATTGTATGAAGGTCGAGGATTAAGGCAGAGGGTTAGTAGGTAGTTGGGTGTGGCCGCTTGATATGTGGGAGAGGTAGAGGGATATCCTTCTTCACTCATCTTCTCCTTCTTTTTGTATTTTTTAGTTAATCGAGGATCTATCGGAACAACCTTCCTCTATGGGTAAAGTATGAGTGGCTTCCAATGTAGACAAGATGAGGAAAGTGAGACTGAAATGATTTATCCAAATGAAGAGGAGCTGCGAAGATACTTCAGTGAGTCTAAGAGGTTAGCTATAGTAAGAGTTAGGAGAGTAAGTGGTAGGTCATGAAAAATTGAGGGAGCTGATTAGACAGAAGCTTACACAACTTCAGCTGGTTGAGGATAAGATCTTAGATAAGAATGTATGGAGGCCAAGGATTAGGGTAGAGTATTGCTAGTTAGTTGGGTATGGTCACTCGTTGTGTGGGAGAGGTAGAGGGATATCCTCCTTCTCTCCTTTTCTCCTTCTACTTGTATTATTTAGGGAGTTAAGTATCTACTAGAACAACCTTCCTACCCCATAAAGCTAGGAGTAAGTTCGACGTATATCCTACCTTTCTTATACCCCACGTACTTATCCTGACTTGTGCAAATACTCTAATAGGTTCTTTCTAAATTAGTATTTGTAGATTTTTACCCTCAATATTGTAGTATCCAGATCTTTGACTGGTCTATTTTGATAGCATCTTGATGATGTGAACTGAAATTTTATCGATACGCTAAAAACTTGTGCTTCCAAGACTAATGGATTGCGTTTAAATCACTGAAACTGGAAAAATTTCCTTTGATTTAATTTTATTTGTGATAGGAAAATAACGCCTTATTGTTCTCCTACTGCCATATTTGTACCATAAATTTCTTATCCCATAATTTCCTCTTGCTGTTATTGGAACACCATGCAAAGGAACTTATCTTCTTTATTAAAAGTTAATTCTCTCCTAGTTTGGTAAATTTATCCTTTTATATCTCTCCTCCCTTTTATGGGTTTTCCCTTTATTACCCTTGGCCTACTTCCATTGGTAAGTTTTCAATGTAGTTATGATGAACTCTGGGACACATGTTTCTTTGACCCGTATCACACCCTTGTCCACAACTCCATTCTTTTAACCAATGTCACACATTGAGTGTTGAATGGCTAAGGTAGGTCTTTTACTATTGTTTCTTCATGTCACAAACGTTTGAGCAAAGTCTTGTGAGTTCATTTCGAAGTGTACTTGAATAAGCTTGATGTCACATGTTGTTGAAAGGGTTAGTAAGAAATAGGTCTGAAGTTCTTAGATGTTTGTTGGTTAACGCAGAAATGCAAAAGCTTTACTAACATGATTCAGGAACCAGCTTCAAGTATTCAAAGAGGGATGTGGTCGGTACTCAAGAACCATTGCTGGTCCCCAAGTGAACCTGCATCATGGTTGACTACAAGTAGAAGACAAACTCAAACATACATCAACATCAAAATTGAAAGTAAACAGTTAAAAACAGAGTAATAAATCTCAAACCCTCTAAATATACTAATTATAAAACATTAGTTTTACATAAAACATCTAAAACTGAAAGACGTTCAAAAATTGTCTACCAATTACGCCTCTAATGTATAGAAGGATGATAGTTGACACAAGACCCACGACTCCTAAAGATAACTACTAATAACAACTCATAAAACTGGAGTCCTCCGGAATCAAGGAGGCCTCACTCAAAAGCTGACGAGCGGATGAAGTGATTTAAACAAACTCTTGTTAAGGATCCTAAAAACATGTATCTGTATCATTAAAATATGCAGGTGGCATGACAACAGTACATTGAATGAACATGCATGTAATATAATTGAAAAACAAATAACTAAATGAAAAAACTGCAGTAGATATAGATATATTTTTATCTGAACGTAAAGAAATAAAGAAGTTGAATCATTAAAACTTTACAAAATACTTATTATACTTGAACTCAACATATTAGTGATATAACAATAATATACTTTTAACTCTATTTGGGAGATTCTCCAATCAAAAACCACCACTATGAGCTACGTGATAATACAACATCTCGCCCACATAACAGAAATTGTCCTATACCGTGTCGGGAGTATAAACACCTCAACTAAGTGGATCCACTAAGCAATAAGGATTCATTTAAAACATATGATCCTTTAACCATGTTTGCTTATCTTTCTTTTACTATTTCTAAATCTTCTTCATTGTCAATTTCTTTGTAACTATAATCGTTATTATCTATTACTGTAATTATTCTTTCAAATGGATTTTTTATTTTTATTTTATCAATTTTGTTTTTTGCCATTATTTTATGTTTTGTTGTTAATATATATAAATTTTTACATCTTGCTGTGAACATTTTACTTCCTGGTGCTAGTTTTATTCCTGATAATTTCCAATATAGTACTAATGATTTATCTATATTTGTATCTTTTAATGATACCGTATAATTGGCACTTATTATAAATTTAAATTTTTGATATATTAAATTTCCTTTAACTGCACTAATTACATTTTTTCTATAGGGTGTATTATTCTGTCATCTGCTAAATATATTTCAATGGTGTATCTATTCCTTCTCTAAAACATGCTTTTATTAATATTTCTGTTGCTCCTAAGTGTACATATTTTATAGGTGCTTTGCTTTTTATACTTTGTATTTCTTTATTTATTACTCGTTTGTTTATTATGGGTATGTATGCTCTTCCATTTGCATATTTACAATCAATAACATGTTCTCTTTGACTAACTACATAATATTCTTCTTTTTGTATTTTAAACCAGCTTTTTATTTTAGGTATGTCGAGTATTTTTTCAACACTTAAATCTAATTCTTTTCCTTTTATCTGTTCAAAAATTGTATTATCAAATATTATCTTTTGGTGTAACATTTCTTCATTTTAATTATTTTCTTCAGTTATTATTTTTATTTCGTTTTCAGACATTATATTTCTTCGTATATTTCATCATTATCTGAGTTAATTTCTTCTTCATTTTCTATATCTGACACTTCATATATGCTATCATTTTCATTTAATTCATAATCTATGTATTCTATTTGCATATATTTTTCATCATCTATGATTAGTTCTGCAATTTGTTTTCTTTTTATATCTTTTGGTAATTTACAATTTTTAGCTATATGTCCTATTTTTCCACAATTGTAACATGTACATTGAGATATCTTTCTTTTTGGTCTATAAGGTCTTTTTGTTTTGTAATTCTTTATATAATATCGTTTTCTTGGTTGTTTATATTTATATTTAGTTCTATTTTTCGTATAATTTTTATATCTTTTAGATTTTTGTTTTGTGCATCCGAATTGTGGTGCCATTTTATTTTTGCAGCATGATAGATTTTTATTTAATACTTTTTCCATTTTTAATTTTTCTTTTTGTGTTTCGCATAATTGTATAAACCATTGAGATAAAAATTTTATTCTAGATCCTAAAGTATCTGTAAGTCCTTCATTTTCCCAATCTTTAATTATTTTTGTACTAAATGGTTCTGGTAATTTTGTAAAATACTGTGTTCTTACTTCTCTTGCTTCATCAAGATTATATCTTGCTTTGTAATAATATTCTTTAAATGCACAAGTGTATTCTTCTATATAACACATTTTGCATATAGTTAATTTTGTCATTAGTTGTCTATTTATTATTCTTTCTTTATTTTGTTCTCTTATATCTGTTGTCATGCCTTCAAATTCACTTCTTATTGCTGCTTCATATTTATCTAATATTTCTATATTCGTTGTTGATGGGGATCCATCCATTTTCTTATCATTTCTAAGTACTTCTATACTTTCTGGGTGCAGATTTTCTATCCATAATTTAACTGTTCCTACGAATGTTCTTTCAATATATCTTGGTGTTTCTGTTGTTTTTATTTTATTATCTATCAATTGTTTGGATATATTTCCTGTCCATAATAATATTGCTTTACTTACATCTGTTACACAATCTAGATCTAAGAAATTATATTGTTCACTTGTTGGTCTTGGCATCCAATTCCTATTTAGTCTACTATTCCATATTGTATTAGCTCTATCTGATTGTTGATAACTTTCTGTGTAATAAGTTGGTGGTGTCCGTCTTGGATTAGCTCTAGGACTATTTCTAGGACTATTTCTGGGACTATTATCTTGTTTGACTCCTGATGTACTGGGTTTATCTGTATCTTTTACGTTTACTTCTAGTTTCTTTAATTTGTTTACATTTTCTAAGATTTCCGTATATGTTTCACTTATATCACTTATCTCTGATTCTTGGTCATTTTCATTTTCATCTATTTCATTTATTTCATTTAATTCAAGATCTTCGTTTAATTCAAGATCTTCGTTTAATTTTTGTTCCATTTTATTTATTTCATTTTTTAGTTCATTTTCTTTTTCTAGTTCTTTTTCTATTTGTTTTGCTTTTTGTTTATTTTCATATAACAATTTTAATCTATCCAATTCTCTTTCTAGTTCATATATTTTTGTATTTTTTATTTCTTCTATTTGTGGTACTTTTTGCCTTGCTTCTATTTTTATTTTTTCTATTTCTTTTAATTTATCTATTTCTTCATTTTCTTTTGTTATTCTTACCATAGCTGTTAAACTATCTTCTAGTTTTGCTGTTTCTTTTTCCAACATTAAATATAAATTATTTCCTATTTTCTTGTATCTTCTTCCTAAATTTGAAAATATTATTTTTATTATCATTCCATCTTGATTTTCATATATTATTTCGTCTACCGCGAATTCTTCTTTATTCATTATAATTTATGTATTATGTTATGTTGTAACTCATATTCAAGATAATCTATTTCTAGTTTTAACATAGACATAGTTTTTCTTTGTGTTAGTATTGATTTATTACATACTTCTGCTAATATGTTTTCTTCTAATCTTCTTTTTCTATATTGTAATTCTTGTTCTTTTTCAGTTATTTTTTCGATTATTTCCTCTATTAATTGTTGTTTATAGATTTCTCTGTCCATATTGTTTTTTCAAATAACAAACATATTTATATTCTGTTTTCGAAATTTTATCTATCAACTGATCTTTTTCATCATTTCTTGCTTTAGTTAATTGTAATAATTTATATTCCATATATAAGGGTTTTAATTTTTTCCATATTTTTCTAACCTTTTTATCTATCTTGGTTCTTTTAATTTTGTTTTCTTTACTTTTATCCATTATATTCTTTTGTATAAAATTTTAAAAAGTTTACTTAATTTTTCTGGATTTCTAATAGTTTTTAACCTGTAATTTCTACCATATCGTCTTAGCCAATGTTCAGTCATATTTAATCTCCAATATCTAAGTCATCATATAAATCAGACATGTCATAATAAAGTTCATCTTGTATACTTTGTATGGTTAATTCAGTCCAACCTTGAGTTGTTATTTCTATTATTTCGTATGTTACTAATTTATCATAAATTTCTCTTTTTATATCGGTACTAAGATTTTTTAATATATAAAGTAATAATATCTTGTATTCATTATCATCATCAATTAGATAGGTAGTCTTCTTTATTCATTTTTGCTAAAAGTTTTAATCCTTCCAACCTCTTAATAAATTATACTTACTTATTATGTAATAATAATGATTTAATAATCATCTCGTCTAGTCACTACTACAGCTTTCTTCTTTAATTGATTACCCTAACAACGCCTCAACTTTGTTTACTCCCCTAAACGGCCTTCTTTGCCTATCGGTTTCACCCTTAGGATGGCATAGTCTGGGCATACTTTCAAAGAATATTTCTGTAGCAAACCTTCTAAAGATGCTTATTATAACATTATTAAAACATGATAAATAACTATAATTAACAAGAGATTTTCAGGAATAAATTGATTTAGCTACTCATAAACTTAAGAGTATATACCTGATTTTGTAGATTTGAGGTAGCTCCAGATTTTTCCATAGTTTATATTTAATTATCTAGCTCTGATACCAATTTTGGGGTGGAAGCGGGAAGAGAGAGAAGAGAGTAGTAAGAGAGGTATATGGATGAAGGTGTGTTTTATTTATGAGGAAAACTCCTCTACTTATACACATAAATTACACCGTCATACTATTTACTTTACATAATTGGCCGACAAACTTTTTACATGATTGGTCGACACACTATTTACTTTACGACTTTGTACATTTGGCTTTTTTCAGCCGACGCAAGACGACAAAAATAAAAAGTAAAAAGACTCTTACTTTATACATATGGCTGATATTCAGCCGACGTAAAACGATAAAAATAAAATAACAAAATACTTTATACATAGATATCTTTTCTCTTTATCTTGTAGGAATCTTTCTGATATATCTTGCTTTATTATCCCAAATCAACTGTTGGTATTATGTTATCTTCTCCATTACACTTGGAGCATCTATGATCTGGGTATTTGTTTCCGATAAGCTTGCAATATCTTACTAGTAGTTCCTCTGAAATAAATTCCTTCTTCAAGGCTCTTGTAGTTGGTTGTTCTTCTGGCCTTAGTAATGACAAAATCCATCGCTGGACTTCATCCATATCTGATTTCCTTAGCTCTTTGGAGTTCGCATAAATCATTACTTGATCTCGTGCATAATAACTCCAAATGGCATTGCCATTTAAATAATTGTTTGCTAGCTCTTGTATAATCGTAGCTATACCAATTATTCTTTTATTTGCATAAAAATTGGTATTTCTACTTTTGGTATCTCATTTTGTTTTTCTATCTCTTATGGAATAATCATATCTCTTGTTAATCCTATCTTTACCACCTGTATTGGTGATTTTATCTCTTCGTATAATATCTCTGCCGGTGCTGTATAACATTTTATATAGAATAAATTCCCTTTGGTAATTCTTTTGTATGTCAGAAATGCTCTATGTAATTCTGGTATTCCGACTATCTCTTCTCCGGTATATGTATAAACTGTATTTAGTAGTCCATAATTATAACATGTTTTTACTAGATTTGGACTGGTTTTAGGTTGTGCTATAAGTTTGTTGTATCCTTGTAGCTTCTGGGTTATGTAGTCCTCTTCGAGGTTTTTTGTCTGTGTGGATCTTGGATTCAGGTTTAAATATGTCTGGATCTTATATATGTTTTCAATGTAGGATTGTGTAATATAGTTGTATCTCTTTTTGTCACTTTGTAGGCTAACTGCGTATGTAGATGTTTGTGGTTCTATTGGTATCTGTATTTGTGTTTTTTGGATAAATGGTTTTATAAATAATTGGTTTAAATTTGTGTTCTTTGGTTTTTCATTAGTTCTTTTACTTGTACCTGCAGCTGTATCTGAACAAACATCGTTATGGGTTTTAAGGAGTTTCCCACCATCTCCTTCTATCTCTGGCTTTTTTCCATCTGCCGCACGACGTAGCTCCGCATGTTTTTGGTCATGCTGCTGACCGTTAGTTTTCAGCTCCTTTAATTCTATTTCCATTTTTTCTACTTTTTGGCATAGATTTGTCATCATTGCCAGTAGATCTTTCATCATATCTTTCTCTTGAGAGGTAGTCTGCAATTAGATTTTCGTCAGTTTTTATAACTTCAATTGTAAATGTAAAATTTAATATGTTTAATATCAATCTTCTTATTTCCTTTGTTGTAACCGAATCATCTATCTTTTTGGTTATCCACCATTTTACCTGTGTATTATCTGTTCTTACAATAAATTTATTGTAAACTATGTATGGTTCAAATGCTAATAAACATTTATATAATGCAAATAATTCTTTCATATTTATTTCCCATTTTGTCTGTGCATCAGTATATGTACCTGAGTAATATCTGCAATGGTGTTCTATTTTTTCTTTGTTATATTTATATTTTAGTACTCCTCCATATCTGTGATCGCTCGAATCTGTTTCAACTATGTATATGAATGCCTTACTTTCATCCGGAAA
Source organism: Solanum habrochaites (assembly GCA_027704765.1). Classification (NCBI taxonomy): domain Eukaryota; kingdom Viridiplantae; phylum Streptophyta; class Magnoliopsida; order Solanales; family Solanaceae; genus Solanum; species Solanum habrochaites. The sequence goes on from JAKWJA010000910.1 coordinate 279,701, forward strand.
ATATAATTTTGGTAATTTTTTACATAATTTTTTGATATTTTTTATATGTTCTTTATCTTTATCGTCAAAGTAATATTCAACATCTTTTTTAAGTTTTTTATATAGTGGTTTTAAATGTTCTGCTAGTTTTGGTATGTATTCTCTTACTTGATTTACTAATCCTAAAAATGATTGTAACTTCTTTTTTGTATCTATATTTTCATCAAGTGTGATTATTTTTTGTACTATATGGGTTTGCATTTTTATTCCATTTTTATCTATTTGTATTCCTAAAAATTCTATCTGTGGTTTCATTATTTCTGCTTTACTTTTGCTTAAGCTAATACTTGAATTTTTTATTATATGTATAAATTTTTCTAATAATCTTATATGTTCTTCTTGTGTTTTGGAATATAATAGTATATCATCTATGTATACGATGCAATTTTCTAATTGGTTAAAGTAGTTATCCATAAAGTGTTGATATCTACCTGGTGCATTTTTATATCCGAAAGGTAATACATTCCATTCATAGAAACCTTGCGGTACTGTGAATGCTGTTAATTGTTTAGATTCTTCTTCTAATTTTAAGTGATAAAATCCTGATTTACAGTCAAATTTGCTGAAATAGTTATATCCTTGTATCTGTCTTATTTTTAGTATTTTATTAGGTATTGGGTAGTTATATGTTTTAGTTTTGGCGTTTAAATTTCTGTAATCTATAACCATTCTACTTTTACCTCTTTTTTGTTCACTGTGTTTTATAACTATAAATGCCGGGCTTGTATGCTTGCTATTACTTTCTTGTATATAATTTTTTTTTCTAATAATTCATTTATATGTATTTTGAATTCTTGTAGATCATCAAAGTTGTATTTTAATGGTTTTTGTGTAATTATACTATTTTCATCTATTAGTTCAATTTTTACTTTTGTTTTATGTTTCTCCCATCCTTGCAATGGGTCATCATTGTATAACTGTTCTAGTTGTTCATTAATTATTTTAACTTTGTCTATATTAAATATAATAATTTCTAATTGTGTTTCTTGTTCTTTATCTATATTTTTCATTTCTTGGTTTATTTTTTCACTGCCTTTTATCCATTCCATAGCTTTTCTTTGTTTATTTTTTACTCTTTTTGCTCCTATTCTGTTTCCACAAGGTGTAGTAAACCACCAATGTGTTTTTGTTATTATATGTGGGTAGAATTTATCTAAAAACGGCATTCCTAATAACATATCTTTTGTTGTAAATTCGAAATTATAGATTTCTTCTATTGTTAGTATTTTATCCCATATTTGTATCTTAAAAAGACTCTAGTATACGTTTATACTATTGAGTATGCTGATGAAAAAACACACAGCTGAACAAAGGTAGATATCTAAATGTATGTGTTCAGATGGACTGGACATTTGTACAAACATACATTGATCACTTCCTACCATTACATTGAATGCAATAACCTAAACAAAAACACAAAATCCAACATGATCATATATGAATAGAAGAGTTTATAATATTTGACAAAAAATAAAATATTAGTTTTAACCATAAAAATTAAATAGAAGTTCTAAAAGATAACTAATACGATACTAATCAATCCTGACAAGTTGACAATTATCGATTCTTGCGGGTGGCCTCATTATTTTGGGTGGTGTCTCATTCTCGCTAACAACCCCTTCTTTCATCTTCTTCGCTGCATATTTCCACAATAGTGTGTCGTATCTGATGCAGTGTAACTTATAAATATGAACAATACCTTTTACGTATATATTCATATTCTTACCTCATCATTCAGAAGTTGTTTCTAATAAGGCAGAGAGTAGAACCAATTCTTATTTGATATTCGACGAATACCCAAATCCATATCAGCCGCCAATTCTGCTTTTTTATTCTTATATCGATCTTCATCATGCATCCTTTTAGATAACAAATAGAATTAAAATTTAAGTATATTATATGTACAAATTACAATCATATGAAATAAATATACTTTCTTATTCATATGCCTAACAAGGAGTCCATCAAGAAGCCACATTGCATAATCGTCAAAAAGATCATAACTATATGACCCTCGTATGAAGTCAGAAACAAAAAGATGTTTATTTTGATAAACTTTAATCACATTAGAGGAGCTGCTTGAATTTTTTGTATAGAGACGCACAAATTGTAACAAACATATTTTCGACTTGTTGCCTTGTCACTTTTGCATAAAAATCATGTTGGTTAAAAAAACAGAATGAGGAGTGGGGGGGGGGGGGGAGTTAGGACATACAGGAGGAGAAACATTATTAATTACTAGATGATGATCCAAACTTTGTCGAGCATGGAGAGGAATTCAATCGATCGGGATGTCTGATCCTTTGAACTGAAATTATGTAGTATCATAAATAACACCCTTTGGATGAACTACAACACACTTTTTGGATTGATTGTGTTAATTCTAGGTAACAAAATATCGAGCAACTCAAATTGTGACTTAGGTTGTTGGATTCCATCATTGTGTAAGGCATTAGTGTCTCTTGTCTGAAATGAAAAGGCAAAAATAACATATATTATTCAGAATGACGAGCATAAATAATTTTATATGAGTTCAACAAATTATTACACATTAGTATTTACAGTTACTAATATGTATCAAGGGTTCATGGAGAATTTCATTGAAAGACATCAATTAAAATCAATAACATCATGTCTTAACATTTGAAAATCTTTCATGCAGGAACCCAAGACTAGAGTAGAAATTGGACTTTTTCTTCTTTTTGAAATCTTTGAAAATCATCTTTGAAATTGTATCTAAGGTGATAGCAAACCTTAGATTAAGAACTCCCACACCTTATTAGAAGAACCCAATGAAAATTGAAGAAGAAACTCCATTGAAGAACAATCTTCAAGCTCCATCTTCACCTTGAACTCAGATGGAGATTTTTGAAGAAACTTTTGGAGGGAATGTGTTTTGATTTAGGTGTTAGGGTTTAAGTGAGAGTTTAATGACTTATATACTCTTAAAATACCCATAAACACTCAAAACAAATGTCCTCCTATTTTATAAGACTTCGGGTGAATTTCCCAAAACCCCCAAGCCTTAACAGAAAACTGGCAGGTAGTTCACAGCACCATCGATGCCCCATCATCAACGGTCCGTGGGTGAGACCATGACCATCGATGGGGTATCGTGGTTTGCTCTTGCAGTTTCTCAATCCTCAATTTTTCAGGATCCATCGACGCTACCCATCGATGGGCCGTTTCTTGGCCGTCGTTTGGCACTGCTTGGCAGTGTTGAGCTCCAAGTTGGGGTCCTCCTTCTAGGGAGCCTTGTGGGTCCTACATGGAGTCGTACCTGGACTTTTCCAACCCAAATATGTTTGTATACGAGTTTAGGACCTCTTACATGAATTTCATCCAAAATGAACACGTAAAACTTGACGAAACATACATAGACACACAAGGTCATTTTCAAGGCAAACCTTTCGAACGTCATGGATGTTCTTGAACGTTTGACCTCCAAACTTCTCTAAACTTGACACACTTCATATATGCAACATAATAAATCCTTTAAGGACCTTATAACCTCATGAATCACATATAAATTATAACACCACATATGAGGCATATAGGTGACTTAGTCGTCAAACGTCTTGGTCGTCCCTTGATGTTTGACTTCCAATGCACCTAAACTCTTAGACACTACCTCTACACCACATTTATACCATTTTAGGACCTTATACCATCATGATAACCATGTTAGGCTCTAGCTTCACCTAATTCATTTTTAAGGTCTTACATTCTTCCCCACTTGGACAAACATTCGTCCTCGAATGACACTTGCTACTCTCTGAACACTTACAAGAAAAGAGATTCATCTTATCATCTCATAACCATACCATATAAAACATAATCAAGAAGAAAACATCAATTTCATAAAATCAAGAGATTCACAACACAACGAAGTAACTAGAAGACATTCCATAACTTATTATGCTATAAAACTCACATGCTTTTTTCCAAGTAACAAAAACTCATTTTATATTCAATATCATGATTATATACATCAATTCTAACCAACTTTCAACAATTTTCAACCAAAGAATGAAATAGTCAATTTTTGCGAAATGTTACCGTGAGCAGAAATCTCTAGCAACCTTACATTGAAAATGCTTCACAATTTAACAATGCAACACTTAAGAAATTCCTTACAAATTCTCTACAAGTAAATCTCATATAACCATTTAGACATGCTCACTATTCAACTATATGAAACAATTAGCAACCTACACTAGATGCACATGAATCATAAAGAAGATACCATGCATGAAAACTCATGTTCTCATTCATAAGGAGGATGTTTGGAACTCATCTTCCACAAAAGACTCCTACAAAAGTCAAGTTACCAAGAAATCTTTGTCTTAGGCTTGAGTAAACATATAAAGAAAGGTTTAAGGGCACCTCACTCCCAACAACCATACTCTTCACCATACTCCCCCACTTAGGAGAAACCCATTCTAAGGTCAACATAATAGCCACTACAATGGACTCCCTTAAGTCACCTTAAACCTTACAAATTCTTTTCTCACCAAAGTTTATCTCATGAATCTAAAGACTCTAAAAGTTATCATCATCTAACCACTACATTCCCCTTACTCAGAGAACTTACCTTTATTCTTTCCAGTCTCTTCACCTTCTTTTCTATGGTTGGGTCTTAAACAAATTCAAACCACCTTAACAGCCACTCCTTCACATTCTCACACTATACCTTACCATTCTTTTAATTTAACTACCCTTCAAAAGGTAACTAAGACATCCTAAGGTCATCAACACCATCTTTTCACACCTCATCTATCAAGTTACATCTCATATTTTCTTTCCATCAACCCAAACTTCAAAAAGTCACCCTTAAGGGACCAACACATAAGGGAAAAAAAGGAAAGACACCATATATAAAGCTCTTAGGCACGATTAGAGGAATGAAGAAGTGAAACTTTTCCTAGAACCCAATAGCCTCCTATTTATAATGTGGCGCGATTCACATTATAAATAATACTCTACTAGAGTATCCTTGTGTTGCCACACGACAAATGGGACTTCAAGAAGTCTCATCTAAGCCACTCGTATCGTTCATTACATAATAAACATTCTAAAATGAGTAAAAATTTAAAACTTTTTTCACACACGAAGACTCTTTCATAAATAATACGCAAGCAGAAGCCTTTCATTTAAAAACATTAAACCTTTAAAACAATCTTACTAAACCATCTAAACTTTGGAGTTTACAACATTTGGGACTAAGACCATAAAGACATAAAATAAAGACTAAGACATAAGGAACATGTGGATATTGTCCTCGAATCGATGAGGACTCACCAATACATCATCTTTAAAGCCTTAGAAACCTATCCATCCTCCATGGCACATCAAGACTTACAATTCCCTACACTTTAGTCAAAAAGTAAAAGAAGGGGTGAGCACATTATATGTACTAAGTATGGAAGCCATGCACAAAAATCATGAAAAAGGGACATTTAGTAAATAACATGATTTTCATAAATTTGATTAGAACATAATACTATAATCATAAAATCAACATTTAACATCTTAGAAACACATAAGAAAACATTTAAACCAATTATTACATTTTTAGAAGTCACTTTATAGTAACCTTAACTCACTGTTACAGTGAATCCCTTCAGTGTATTGTGAAGTTGCTTATCTTCACCTTAGACACCTTCTAGTATGTAATCATCCCACTCAAAGCTATCCTAAGATTCACTTAAGTCACACAAAGAGAGAACGCCCATACACCCTTTCTATGTGTTCCTAACGACCCTCAAGACTACTTATAATGAGTTACATACACTTTTCCAAGGCATCATAAACATCAATGTAAGATTCTTCTACCAAAGGTGATTCTAAGTCTCACTTGAGTGAGTTTTAAAGTGAACGCCCATACAATCCCTTACACACACTCAATAGATCCTATTGACTACCTAGGATAGAATCATTCTTATTTAATACACCAACACATAGATGATATGACATTCTCCTTCCAAAGGCTATCAAAAGACTAACTTAAGTAAATCAAGAAGATAACATCCATGATTGACCTCTTAAAGATTACCTAAAATAATCCTTAATATTACCTAAGGCTTAGATCATGTCCACCACACCAACTATCTTCCCTAACTATAGTCATTCTCAAGACTTCCCTAGGTAAGACATGAAGAGATCATCCCTTATGCCCTCTTCACACTTTAACCAAGGAATCCTTAAGTCACTTTAGATTAGGTACTCATTCATTTACATGACTCATAACATAAGTCATTAGTTCAGTAGTTCATTAAGAGACATTCATCACATAAAGGACATTCAAGTAATGGTCTTGAACAAGACCTAGGGACTCTACCTAACACCTTCAAAGCCTATTGTGCAATGTCTAGATAGCGTCCCATACCACCACCTAAACTTCATAGAACTTCTGTAATGCTAGTAAATATCTCACATGATGAGAATAGGCAATAACTGACATAGACTATGATAGCAAGACATGGAATCCGGAGTTCTAACCTACTTCGATGAGGGTGTTCTACTTGCCAAACATAAAAATTGGAATCATCCCATGTAGGCACATGGTTAAAGAATATGAAGGGCGTGCTTTGTATTCTAGTCTCAACCTTTACTAGAATTACTTCCCTTACCATACTCACTCGGTTCTAGCCTTCGTTCTCATAGAGTAATTTACATTAAAGGTTCATACAATTGGGTTTCATATCTAGCTCATAACCCAATCACATTTTACCCTACTGAAGATTTCCTCTAGGCTGCTTTCCAATAGCGACAAGAAGCTCATGATGACTTTGCTAAGGTTTGATATGATGTCGTTCCAGCCAATCAACCTTAAGTTCATCATTCCTTAACTTGAAAGATATCATTAGGCTTTCAATTTCAACATTCATAACCTTACCACTAGGTTCAAGGTTTCACATAAAGACCCTCTTAACATCATTCAAGGTCACATGTCATTTATACATTCAAGACTAAGAGGCTTTAGCATCCTAAGTCAAGACATCACATATTCATATTCATACAAGAATCAAGTAAGGGACACAATTCAACCAAGACAAGACACCACATACTTCACTTTAACGCATATTTCATGTCATTCTACAAGCACATATTAACAACCATTGTCATCTTCATCTTACACACTACCATATCATCGTCAATATAACCATTACAGTAAAGTAAGAACAACCATGTATTAACCGTAAGACTACATATAAAAGCACATAGTCAAAGTCTACATGATTTCCTAACATACAGAGAAAGAACACATACTTACACATTATATATATGCTCATACTTCACATAAATAAACTAAAAAATTATCGTAATACTTCAAGTAGTGCCGACAAGGCCACGATCATCATATTGCATAAATTAACGCCGACAAGACCACATCAATTCACATAGAACCGCTACCGTAAGTGGACCATACCAATCACAACATAAGTGAAGTCTAAATAACATAAAATAAAAGGAATTAGGGCAGCATATCCCCCCCCCCCACTCAATCTTACCACTTTGATTTCAAGGCTAAATCATCCAATTCAATATCACAAGGCCCTTACCCATGTCCATAACCAATAATTCAATAAAATTATATCAATAATCAATGAAACTAGGTGAATTCATTACATACTCATCAATCTAATACAACATAGATATCAATTTACTACAATTATCACAGTAATCAATAGCCCATAGACAACTACACTATAATTCATAAGCCTTAAGTCAATATCAATTCAATAAGCCTAATATTCAGTAGATCTAAGAATATTAAATACTCAATTGATAAGCCCATAACAATCACACTTGAATTCATCAATATCAAAGCATGATCACATAACCCATATTTTAGTCCAATTGAGAGATTTATGAATTTCAAGGGTTCATGAAGAATTTCATTGAAAACATCAATAAACATCAATAACATCATATATTAACGTTTGAAAACCTTTCATGCAAGAACCCAATACTTAGAGTAGAAATTGGACTTTTTCTTCTTTTTGAAATCTTTGAAAATCAAATTTGAAATTGGCTCTAAGGTGATAGCAAACCTTAGATGAATAACTCTCATACCTTATTAGAAGAACCAAATGAAAATTGAAGAAGACACTCCATTATAGAACGATCTTCAAGCTCCATCTTCACCTTGAACTCACATGGAGGTTTTTGAAGAAACTTTTGGAGGGAATGTGTTTTGATTTAGGTGTTAGGGTTTAAATGATATTTTAATGACTTATATACTCTTAAAATACCCATAAACAGTCAAAACAACCCTCCTCCTATTTTATAAGACTTGGGGTAAATTTCCCGAAAACCCCAAGCCTTAACAGAAAACTGGCAGGCAGTTCACACCACCATCAACGCCCCACCATCGACGGTCCGTGGTTGAGACCATGCCTCGTCGATGGGGTATCGTGATTTGCTCCTGCAATTCTTCAACCTTCAATCTTTTAGGATCCATAGACGCTACCCATTGACGGGCCTTCGCCTGGTCGACTGGCCGTCGTTTGGCACTGCCTGGCAGTGTTGAACTCCAAGTTGGGGTCCGGGTCATACATGGAGTCGTACCCAGATGTTTCCAACCCAAATATGTTAGTATACAATTTTAGAACCTCTTACATGAATTTCATCCAAAACGAACACGTAAAACTCGATGAAACATACATAGACACACAAGGTAGTTTTCAAGGCAAACCTTTCAAACGTCATGGACGTTCTTGAACGTTTGATCTCCAAACTTCTCAAAACTTGACACACTGCCTAGATGCACCATAATAAGTCATTTAAGTACCTTACAAATTCATGAATCACATATTAACACATAAAACCACATATGAGGCATATAGGTGACTTAGTCGTCGAACGCCCTGGCCGTCCCTTGACGTTTGACTTCCAATGCACCTAAACTCTTAGACACTACCTCTTTAATACATTTTACATCCGTCTTTACCCCTAGATTTAACCGACGTCATCGTCCTCTTTGAGGACTAAGACTAGCCTCTTATTTTACATCATCACATTCATAGGTCGATAATGCTAAAAAAATTTAAACTTTTCATTACATCTACTTGGAGGTTTACATAGACCTCTACATACACATAACATATTCTTGACGAGTATACATAGATCCTTCGTATAGGAAGGTTACATAGACCTTTACTTTTATTGAACATACATATATATACAATAGAAAATAGTCTCAAAGATTGTTTCATTTCATACCGTCTAAATGATCATAGCAATGTTGGGCATAGCCCTACATCAATGTAAATAAGCCACATATAGGCTTATACAAATTATACTCAATAATGAACATAAGAGTCTTAGAAAAACAAAGCAACTCCTTAAGAAAGATATTGGCATCGCGCTCGAAAAGTGAGGACCTACCCACTTGGATGATAGATAATATCCAAGCCTTCTTCAAGTCGTCTCGAATGAGCCTTCAATGACCGGAACCTAAAATGTTTGGGAAAAGGGAGAAAATGGGGTAGTACGCCATTTGTACTAAGTATGAGACCATATGCACATATAAGATCAAAACATACTAAAGGTACATTTTTGTTAAACATGCTATTTTACCTTTTAAGAGTATCATACACAATCAAGCAAGTCATACCAAGTAACAAAACATGCTTACTAACTCAAACAAGTAATATGCATATCAACATACTTGGACCCATAATCTACTACAACCCTATCATCAAGGAATAACATCAAAAGCATGAATAAGAGTTAATCATATCATAATAAGTAACACAATTACTCATGAACCCTTATCAAGGCAACAAGTGCAATGACAAAGCAAAGCTCCACATCCTTACTCAATCAAGCAACCCAACAAGAATCATGACTAACACCCTACTTCACATAACATGACAGTTAGATATACATTTAATCTTACTTCAACAATATAACCCAACAGATACTCATAAGTGAACTAACCAACATAAAGTATCAACAATGTGCAAGTTCATCATATAAATATCATATATCATAATCAACATAATCATACATAAGAACATCATCCTAAGACTCCCCTCAGGCAAGCTAGTGGAATGCTTAGGTAGAGTCTCATACCCCTACCTAGACTAAGTTGGACCCCTTAGGTTATCCTAATTAGAGTTTAATCCTTTAATTAATTTTACCTTTTGAGAAAATCTTGCTCTAATCGACATAAACCACATGAGCTAGTGTGGAATACGGTGTCATAAAACCCTACACCGAAAGAAGGCGGACTACTTGCCAAGGTAGTACCAAAACATAAAACATAGTAAATACGTGGATTCACTAGCTAGTTTTCCTATGGGGGCAACATAGTTTAAGAACTAGGAGATATAGTTAGGACCCTCTTTATGCTCCATGCATTGTAGTCTGCAATCTCAATAGTACTTTAGTGCTCCTACCTTTCCTATGTGGGAAGGGACACTCCTCAATCTAGTTTACTCGGTGCTAAGCTAGAGTCCCTTTTTGAAATTTCTTTAAGCCTTTAATTATCAATCATAACTTAGTTTAGCTCATAGGTTCTATCGCTTGTATAATAATCATCATCAATAGATCAATAAGAATCGTATGAGTATAATTCATTTCATCACAATTCATATAAGTGAGGTTAACACATTACATATCACTTCATAATAAGGCACATTGGTATACATCACCATCCTTATAACATTTGTATCTTAATAAACCTCACAACCATAATCAATACATTTCAATTCAACATCAGACCACCATTTCAATCCTAAATAACGTATACTCCAACACAACATCATGTCTTAATCACAATTAACGACAAGTTGAAGTAAGGAATAAGTATTATAAGACTTACCAAGTCTCCTTCATAATTCATCATCAAGGTCTTACCATAAACCCTTTCTTCAATAAAATTAGACCACAACATAACCATAATTCAATGATCAACATGATAACAAGGCTAGAAGAGTCACTACACCATAATTCAATACTAAGTCAAAGCTTAAGACAAGATACTCAAGTCAATTCCCACAACCTAGATCACTTCTCAAGAACTAGTATGAAAGACTACAATTCACCCTAATTTGTTCATGATTAGTGTAACAACATCATCTAATAGTGATTTAACCAATAATCAAGTCAATTGAATTAGTCTCAACCTAATTCACATCAAGATCAAACCTAGGGTTAAAGGTTAAGGATCATGTTCTTCAATTCTAACCAAACCATAACAAATTATCATAATCAAGTTAAAATACATGTTAATATATTCATTATATCCTAAATAAACCATAAGCAATTCAGTTCATAACATCAAATTCGTAATTGGATGAAACCCACTTGAAAACTCAACTTTTAGAAAGAAGTCTCAAAGGTGAATTAGATCTCATACCTTAACATTTGTTGAAGATTTGATGGTGAAATTTTCCCTTTATATCTCCCAAAACCTCCCCCTAGATTGTCTTCAATGGTGTCTTTCAATAATGAGAGAAAGAAGAGAGAAAGAAGAGAGTTTATTTTGAGAGCTGTCATTAGATTAATTGGGCTTGGGGTCTTTATATGGTGGGTTAAATTAGTTTATTAGGCTTACCTAATACCCTAACTAACAACCAAAACACTTAATTAATTATCTAGGACTTAACTTAAAACATGCAGGAAAATGGACCATCATAGACGAGACCCCGATCGACAGCCCATCTGTTAGTCGACGGTCACTATGCCCTTCCGTACTTGACATCCGTCATTCTTGTCAAAGACTTTGCATATGAGGGCCTCCAACAAAAGGGATAAGTTTTGGTCGAGGGTTGGAATCGACGTCCCGTCGATCAACACACATCCCGTCGATTGCCCTTTCGTGGGTGCACACTGCCCAGGCAGTGTTGACACCAACGTGCAAGGGTCCTCCTCAAGGGCCCTTGGTTTGTCCTTGGGGAGTCGTACCCGGAAGTTTTGACCATGGATTAACTTAAACACATATTAGTACCCTTTTATCAATTTTCATGGATTTCCGACTCCTAAAATCTAGTCAAATAGGCTTAGGCACGCTAGTACCTCCTAGAACTAGTTTCCGGACGTCATGGACGTTCTTGGACGTTTTGGTTTCTAGACTTCCTAAATGACCTATATTCGTTAAAATAACCTTTAAATCGGTGTCTAGTCTTCATAACACCCATGTTAGGCTTTAAGACATGTTTTAGATTTTTGAAATGTTACACCTACCATTTGAGTTCTCCCATAGTTACATACATATTTATAGTATTATAATATATTATATTTCCCGTAGGTACCAAAGCTACATACGCATTTATAGTATTATAATGTATTTTATTACCAGTAGGTTACTTAAAAAGTATCATATGTATTGCTGGTATTGGAATGTATTCTATTACAGTAAATATCCTACTATATATATATATATATATATATATATATATATATATATATTACTACAAAAACTAGAAATATGTAAGTACAACTTATAAGTTCATTGAATAAACCACAAATATTCAATATATATAAGGTATTTACTTATTTTAGAATACATAATTGAATACATTTTTAAACACCCGTTTAAAATTTAAACAATACCTTAAATGATGGCATTCCAACAGGCTGTTTGTCGTTAGATTGTTCATGTACCATCAAAGGGTCTTGTATGTGTATCTAGACATGCTGATAATTCTCTTGGACATTATCTTTGACGTGTTCTTCAAGAATGAATTGAGATGTTCGATCCTAACAATATTAAAATAAAAATTATTTTTTAACCTCTAAAACTTTTGATGATATATCTATTCTTGAACATTTTTCACCATCAACTTCTAATTAGAAACACAAGTTAATTCAAGTAGTTGCTCATTTATATCATAGTGAGGTTTATCCAAGAATGTTGATATCTGGTTGCCGTCTTTCATCGAATAGTTGTTCGACCAATAAGGTACATGAGCTAGAGATTTACTTCCATATTCCTATTTATGTTGTACAAAAATAATTGAGTTTTGTAACATTGGTTAACCAATATATGTGAATTTATTCTCGTAATTTAACATTGTTGTTGTTAACTTGACATGATGCTCCAGATTGAGGACTGCTTTTGTTGATTGCATCCATGACTTATTTAAAAATTTTCAGTATAAACAAGCGCAACTCCTTGAACTCATTAGTAACCTGATTATTAAATAAAGTTTAATATTATATCATAATACAATGTAAACTAAAAAAATGTAACAACTTGCTTACGGAATCCTTGAAAGAGGCAAGATCTTCTCTCAGCGCACCAATTTCGTCTGCCTTGGTATGTTGAGGTTATTTCGAACTCCTTGGGTAGTGTGGTGTTGGCAGAATCATCGGGCGAATATGCAAATTATGTACTAGTACATTATTCTCCACGGGGGTTGAAATAGATCTAAAGGGTGTAATCTTTGCCTTACGGTAACCATTCAACCCTGGTGGACTTTTCTCCTTACAACTTGAACCTACATGCATATTGAACCTTTTTTTATCGATGTTGACAATGAAACAGATACTTTGTTTACCTTTTTCTTTATTGTGTGGCTTATGACTTGGAGGCTTTGAAGTTAAATCATCATCTTCTTCATCATCTTTGTCACCAACTTTTTGAAAGGTAATCTCGGGGATTGTATCACTCTTTGATGGAAGCTGATAAAATGTAATATCCTTAAGTGTAGGTTGAATATTTTTGTATTTTAACAGCACACAAAACAATTATAATTAATAAGTTTATTGGAAGACAACGATATATGTACTAATTGAATAATAAAAATATGTTAAATTATCAGATTGTCGTTATCACTGAACATTCCTTCCATGAGGAAGTCATAATGTATTTTGTTGTTTCTGTTTCTCCAATTGACCAGTCTGGAAATATGATTGGTCTTCTTTTCATTAATATTTGAATCAACATCAGAAAAACGTTCATATACCCAAATTTGCATGGCAAAAGGCATATCATCAATTCTGTAATACTTTTTCTTTGCATCCATTTTTTTTGTTATGCTTTTGACCAATTTGGAGAAAACATCTTTCCCCTGCGGTATTCATGGTACCGGCCGCTCTCAAATAAATCAAAATGAACCCTTGGAATTGATAAGCTTTTCTCTCACCTGAATAGATGAATGTACTGATAAAATACATAATAGCTAATTTAACAACATCGTCATCGTTCCCATCACCCCACACCCTATTTTTATTCTGACTGATCAAATCTACCTTTCTGATAATACTCTTACCCTCAAATTACTAATTGATTAATCTGTTTGGCTCGCTTGTGTCAAACAAGAATTGTTTTTATCAGCAAAGCAGTTCAACCTAGTAATAATGAAAAATTCATGAATACCAAAATGGAGTGTGGTATGATTTATACGACAGAACAATTCATCCGGTAACTATCCTCCAATTCACATACCATCAAACATCTAAAATTTGTGGTTGTGCCACACACACGTGCATTTTGGTATATGCTCCAAAACATGTATCTTAAAATCAATTGAATTGGGTCGATGTAAGCTTCCCTTCAAATATGTAATTATGTTGTGGTTCACATAAACCTGCATGTGCGGGGTTCGATCGTGTGAGCCAACACATGAAATCTGATATCCTGTAATTAGGAAATACTAAAATATGAAACTGCACTTTTTACAATAATAACTTCATAGTAATATGCTTCTATGCATACATAGAAGACAACATTCAAATAGAAGATGCACTAAACAAAATAAATTTGATACAAATAATAATAATGATCTGAATAGTATCCACATGTTCGGTAAACTACCATTTAACTACAATCATTAAAAAACAGAATGACAACACAACCCCAATACACTAGAAGGTATTCAATGTGTGAACGTATGTCACACTTAAGGTATGCCATAGTATAATACATTGAAAGGTATATACTCCATGTAACCTTTCTCGTTTGACTTACTGTACATTAGAATGATACTGCTTACAAGTTATAACGTAGGCAAAAAGCCATTAAATATTATGCTAGGCAAAAATCACATGTACAAATGCATTAAGATTCTTGTTTGACTACGTGTACATTATCATGATATTGCTTACAAGTTTCACCAATAAAAATTGCATGCAAGTTGAATACATTACAAGTTGTACACTAACTACAATCCTACATCCAGATTACTTGCAAAATCTAATGCTCATATCAAAAGAAGATTACATGTTCAGTTAAAAGAAGCACTTCAACATTCATATTCATTAAGAGTTATAATAACTACATCCCTACTAAAGTCCTACAAGTGGGGTTTGCGGAGGTTAATATTTACATAAACATTACCACTGAGCTCAAAATATTAATATAACTGAAGAAGCCAAGACAAAATACTATAAAGGCACCTACTCAAAAAATTCTAGTTCCTAATACTCCAGTTTCAAATTGTAGTTGATATATGATTTTTTCATTCCACTATACCACAAAACCACTGCATATATTCACACAGACGCTCTTAGGAAAAACTATATGGTTATCATTACGCGACGTCAAATACTCACACAAACAAATTAAAAATATAATGTATGCACATATAACTTAACTACAATTAACTACCATTTTACTACATTCACTTGAAAAAACAAAATTACAACATAACTCCAAATACACGAGAAGGTATTCAATGTGTGAAAATTTTTGCACTAAAGGTATGCCATAATATAATAATTTGGAAGGTATATCCTTCACATAACGTTTCTTGTTCGAATTACAGTACACTACATGTACATATGTATACACTTATTCTAAAACCTGAAAAAAATTAAAAAACTTTACATTAACTCCCTTCTTCTTGTTATTCATTAACTACATGTTTTTCAATCATGTCCGAGACAACATATTTTACTTTCCTCCTCTTGTCAATTTTTGTTTCATCCGCTTTCACTGTTGACCCTTCTTTCCTTTAAGAAGAACAGGATATTACTTATTCATCATTCAAATCTAATGTTTTAGGGCTATTGAGAAATTTCAACTTTTTCTCTATTTCCATTGCAGTAATAGAGCTGGAAATTTTTGATTGAATATGAGTTATAGACAAAACAAACGACGGTATTCCCACCATGCAATTATCGGGATAATATGTACCTCTTGTGATTCTCCTTTGAGTATTTGTTTCCAACATTGCCTTCTTCAACTTAAACACTAGGAATAAATCATAAACATATAACTATATACTTCCCAAGAAAAAATAAGAATTTGAAGAAACCTGTAGGATCTAAACAACTGAAAAAACTTTGAAAATCAAGCAACATTTTTTATCGCAAGGATCCAATTGTCGAAAAGACTTATTTTGTGGATACTTTGTAGAGATGAAGTTAATTTAGGAGTGTAGGAGTAATGAAGGTGATTTGAGGATGAATGATTTGATTTGGATAGTGAATTGAAAGCTGAAGAAGTGGGACCAGGACAGAGAGAAGCGTAAAAAGAGGGGAAAAATATTAGGCATCTGAAATTGTATATAATATTTTTAGGCGTGTTTAATATGTATTTTCTATTTATTCAGTAAATATAACCATAGAATATAAATAAAATATAGTATATCTATATTATTTTAATAAGAAATGTAGTTTGCCATTTTCTATAGTTTTTCCTAATAATTTATTCTACGTGTCCAACAATATTTGTTTACTATAGACTTTGCATACTTCTTGAAAGATTATATGCCTAGAAGGTTAATTTCATTATATCACAATTTAGATATAAAAAATACAATGTCAAATATAAATAGGGAAATAACTATAATTAATTATAAGGATAAGTTACAAACTAAGTGTAAATTATATATTGATTTCATAAAGCGAACAAGTATTGTTGAACATTCCAAAATAATATACTAGACAACTATCGTTACACTTGGGAATTAATAATAAATTGACATACTGCTTCCATCTTATATTACTCGGTCATCCTAGTTGGAAATTTTCAGATGTCGCCAAAAGAGATGCCAAATTTGAATGATGTGAGGAAATGGGAATGTAACACATGGAAGTCAACTTTTGGAGTTAATGTCTTCATCATGAATGACTCCCAGTATCTCTTTGAATTCCCAACGAGGAAAGCTGCAGAACATGCCATGACGGGAGAATGGACTTGGCAAAAGATAAAATTGGATGTCCAATGGTGAAATCCAACCATCTGATGTTGGTGGGAGGAGATCATCAGGGATTGGATCTGGGTTAGATTGTTGGTTTTACCATTGAATCTCTATTTAGAAGATTTTTTAAGACATAGGTGACCATTCTGGTGTATTCATTGAACATAGGAGGAGACAACTATGAGAAATCATCTTCACTGGGCTAGAATCAAATTAAAGGGGGATGTAAAGGAGATTCCTAAAAAGGTTGAAGTGGAAACTAAAGGCCTTATCTATACAATTCCGGTTTGGGTGGAAGCTCCGGTCACTGTGAAAGCAGATGGAAGAAGAAGTGGGGGCCTTAAAATTATCAAGTGGATAATAGTACAGTGCCAACTTTTTTTGTTATAGATACATGAGGCTTGACACCTGGGTGAAATTGAGAAGGCATGTGGGTGCATCAGTTAATGGGGGAAAGACTAGGTCAAAGGCACATGGGTTGCCAAGTTACAGGGAAGGGCCTCTTACAGGTAATCTTGGACCTTTTACACAGTTGGAAAACTCGGCCCAATTTTAAGCCCAACAAAAGAAATTCAGAGAATTCCCAATTTCTCTGATAATGAAGCCCAAAATATAGACCCAGTCACAACTGAAATCCAAGCAAATCCACTTAGAGAAAGAAGAACGATATCGCACTTTCAGTCATCTACAATAACTTATGTCGTGAAGAACACAGTGAGGTACAAGGACTAGGAAAAACATGCAGAGACACAAGAAGATCAATTCAACATTTGTATGATTAATATAACGGTGGTGGGGAATAAATCAATTGACATCATAAATTTAAAGGAACGCTTATCACCGGAAGAAGTTGGGCAAGTAGACATAGAGGAATCTAAGGCCTTGCAACTGAAGGAACAAAATGAAGCAACAAATTGCATCGAAGATATAATTCCTATGGAAATGCAATTACCAGTTGAGGAGGTTGTTCAAACACCAATACTTTGTAATGGATTCAACAACACATCATTAAACTAAGTACTGAATTGGGTATAGATCTTAAAGGGTGCAATGAGAAGACCAAAAATTATTTATGAAGATAGGCAACAACAATCGGATGAACAGGGGGAGTAAGTCGTTGTAAAAAAGATGGGGTGAATGAACTGAAAGGATTACAGTTTGATGCCAAATTGTGTAGTTATGGCTCAAGATGTAGGAGGAATACTTGGCAATAAAAGATCAATAAAGTTGGAAAGAGTGCCTTGGAATGTTAGGGGGCTAAATTGTGGCAGAAATAGGAGGTGATCAGAAAGATTTTACATACATAGAAAGTTGATGTAGTGTGTCTACAGGAAACAAAACTAGCATGAAATATCACAAAGATACGGAAGGAAGTTCGGATAGACCAGCTGCGAAAGATATTCATTTATCAGATGAGGACTTAGTGGACGAGGACATCGAACATAAAGGGATTGCTAAAATACTGGCACAAGAATGATAATGCATCCAAAGAGGAAGGAAGATGGAAGATTGTCCTTGCATGCACTTCGTGGACAGTGTGGAAAGAAAGAAATAGGAGATGTTTTGAAGACATGCAGAGCATCTTCCAGGAGTTCAATTGAATTGTTTAGCTCTGTTTTACTTTTGGTGTAGACATAAATTAATAGCTCAAACAGAAGATGTTCTTGACGTTGTATACTATCCATAGAAACAATAAATAGATGTTCAAAATGTAAGTTGTAATACTTTAGAAGGGGGAATACATATTTTTGATGTAGTGTACCGATGGATATATAGACTAACTGTACCATTCTAAAAAAAATTATCGCATAGTAATTGTCCACCTTATTAAATCAAGAAAGCACTAATTAAAATTTTCAAGTATCCAATTAATTCTTTTTTAAAGTGTTTACATTGTTTGTAAAATTCTCAAGAAGTTTTTCAAAGGGTAAATTAGTAAAATTATCTTCTTATTTATGATTTCTTCCCATGCATGTAAAAGAACAAAATAATTGATTAATATGGAACGAAGGGAGTAATACATAAACGTTTTATTTAACTTGACATTAACTGTCATATGTACCCTTCAATTTTGATTATATATGAGTAAATATTTAAATATATATAAAAGTGAATGATAGACATACACATTCTATGTTTCATTATATAGTAGAACGTTTTGTAGCACTGCAAATTGTCAGATAGGATGATGTCACATATGATATGTGTCTATTTGTCCAATAATATACAAGTTTTAGCGGCTACTTGCACAGACTCTAATTTGAATGGTATAGACGTCAATTGAAATTAAGTTAAAGAACATTATATATATATATATATATATATATATATATATATATATATATATATGTATGTATGTATGTATGTATGCATGTATATATATGTATGTATGTATATATATGGAAAAATGTAGAAGTACCCCCTAGATTATGATCGAAATCACAGAGACACACCTTAACTAAACTAAAGTCCTATTACCTCCATAAACCCATTTTTTTTGTTATTTTGTGTGCCTTTTTAGCTTACGTGAAATTCAAATTTCTTCCACGCACCTCAATTGCGTGGATTCACGGAGAGTGTCACCTAAGATAAAAGGTGTACAAGATTACAAAAAAAATGTTTAGGGGGACAATAGGAGCTTAGTTTAGTTAAGGTGTGTCTTTGAGATTTCAGTCATAGTCTAGGGGGCACTTATGCATTATCCCTATATATATAATTTTATGCCTTTAATAATTTGTAGCTATAATTAATATTAAATAGAAAAGAGTCAAAAAATATTCTTAAACTCTGAAATGGAATAAAAACAAATATTAACATTGATAAATGGCATGTACCAATTTTTAGAATCTAGGAAAATTAACATCAGTCAAGAATAACATGTATGCAGAATTAAAATATCTATGCTAGAAAACATGTTAACTTTATAAAACATCTAGAAAATAAATGGATGAACTTCAACATCTCACAATTTGAGATAACTAGGAAGAAGGGAAGAAATTTGAAATAGTTATTTTTTTTGAAATAAATTAAAATCAAGAAATTTTGTAAGTAAGTTAAACTGAATTTTTAGTCAACTTCAAACGGCCATAACTCGTAGCTCGGGATGAGTTAGGGTATTTCCAGATATGGTTGGAAAACTCTTGGAATGATATTTTCAACATCATTGAGTTTGCGCGATTCCGAATTCGTATGAGTGAGTTATGAGTTATGACCTTTGGAAGTTGGGATGCTGGAATAAGGAAAGTTTGAAAATCGGATTTCAAAAGGGTAGTTTGATTTTTTCCTTACCCAACTTAATTAATTCATTTAGTTTAATTGTGGTAAATTCATATTTCATTCATTTTAGAGAAGTGAATTTGTACAAGGTATGTGAGCTTACATAATGTTGGATTTATTCACCCACACATCAATCATGATATATTCAGCATAATTTCGTTCTTGAAATTTAAGAATTTAATTTCTTGATGAGTTCTTGAAGTTTCTTTATCGATTAAGTTTTGATGTAAGATTATACTTGGATCAAATTAAAACAACCATATCTCTTAGAATGTAAGGAGTTAAGTGATTCATAACCTATCCAATTAAAGGTGATTAAATCTACTTTCCAATTCCACCAATTTTGCGTCAATTCAGTTTCTAAGTAAATAATTATGACTATTTTAGTAACCTATACAATGTTGTGAAGAATTAGCCGACCGAAAAACATTAAAATTGATTGTTTTTGTTTATTTACCTCCAAGAAAATCCTGAACGAATTTCTTGACTAATCAAAGGTTTAAAACAATCAGATTTTCATCTTTACTAATGAAAATCATAGTTCTTGGCCATAGAGAATTCAAGAAACTAATTCAAGAATTTCAAGAAAGGTTTTCTTGATCATTTCCTTCATGCTAAGGTTTTAAGGTTTCTATTTCAAGTTCTTATCCAAGATTCTTCAAGAACCTTGTTCTTCCTATCTAAAACTATTCCTAAACATAATGAGATCTTTCCTACCAAAAATCATGATCCTTGAATCTATAATTCAATTCAAGGAAAGCTAAGAGTTAAGTCAAGAAGTTAAGAGTCGAGTGAAGAAGTCAATAGTTAAGTCCAGATAAGTTCTTATAGTTTTTCAAAAGTCTTTCACATATGTTTTAACTTGTTTTAAGACTTCATTTTTCAAAGTTAAGCAAAGATTTCAGATTTGAAGTTGTTTATTCAAACAAGTATATGAGAACTAAGTATTCTCAAGAAGTTTTAAATATTATTCACATTTAAATAAGAATGGAAACTGAGATTTCCAAAGAGCCTTCGTGCTAGTTTCAGAAAAGAGTAATAGCTTTTTAAATGAATCAAGAAGGATATTGAGATTTCCAAGATATTTGAGCACTAATCTTAAGAATCACAGAAGAAGTATGTTTTTAAAATATAAGGGCTTGTATAATATTTTGGGAGTAGTATTGAGCACGATATGGGAGAGATGTAGCCATCATGGGTAGAAAAGGATTATACTTTTAGACGATTCCTTTAGTGCCTTTTAGCATAGACTAGTGGATCCACTTAGTGAGTTAGGTCTTATACCCTGTCAAGGTATAAGACGGTCCCTTGTAGCATGAGGTGAAGTGTTGTATCATTATTATAACTCTTAAGTGATGATTTTTGGTTAGAAAAATTCCTACACTATTATTTTGTATTTTTATATACCTCAAAAATATTTGTATTTTTTATATACATAAAAAATATTTGTCTTTTTATATACAAAGAGATTCATATTATATTTTTGTATACATATGGAGTTATTATTGTATTTCTAAATACATAGAGTTGAAATCATGTTTTAAAGATTTTCTTTATACTGCATTTATTTACACGGCTTCATATTGAAATGAGTTGAGTTAAGTAAAACCTAAGTAAGTGTTTCTTTTAGACTCTTTTTAAGCCTATGCTATGTTTAGCATTCCAACTCGCATACTCGTACCTTCAATGTACTGATGCTAGTTGGCCTACATCATTTTATGATGCAGACGTAGGTAACCAGGATCAACAAGCAGCACATCGTTTGATCCAGTGAGCACTCCAGAGTCAGTTGGTGAGCCTCCATGCATTTCGGAGGAATCTTTTTGATTTCTTTCAGTTATTATATTAGTTCATTAGGATGTCATGGGGTTTGTACCGACATCCATATTAGTTGTTTTAGATGTTTCATAGATAGTCAGTCAGATGTTAGTTCATTCATCAATACCTTGTTATTGACTTATGTTCAGATTTGAGTTATCACTTTGTCTAAGTTAAATGTTTATTTTTTTAAAACATTATGAATTTAATTGACACAGTTAAGTTATTTAGAATTTGAGTCTTTTCCTTTATGCTTAAAGTCTTCCGCTAAGTATGTTAGGATAAGGTTTCGCTTGGGGCTAGTAATGGTTCTCGAGTGCCGGGCACGCCTAGGGTGTAAGCTCAGGGCGTGACATGAACAATATGATCCATAAGAAGAAGTATCTCATAACTTATGTAAATCGATCAAAGAAGGAGAAACCTCAGTTTTTCAAATTGCACTTTTGTGTTGCAGGGGATGAAAAGAACATATAGGGTCTCAATTGGAAACAATAGCCAATAGTTGCTATCTCTAGTAAATTGGGTCACTATTGGGATGATTTTGTTTGAACATGTCTTTTTACTGAATAAAAGGTCCTGATAGTCGATAAATTAAAAAGAATAGAAGTATACACAATTTATAGTTTGATCCACAAGCTTTTGTCATAAATAGTTTAGTCCAAAAATATTCATAGGAAAAAGGAATAATTTTCCTCCTGAACTTGTCATGAAAAGTCAGCTACACGCTTATGCTATTGTGACGACCTATTACAAACCTAAATTACTTGAAAGTGAATTTATTTTAACCCTGTCGCACATACAACCAATCATATGGTTAGAAAGTATTTCACACCCGCACTACGTCATACCATGTCACTGCCACATCAATAATTACATCAAATTTTTTAAAGAAAATGGCATAAATTCACACTTCAACTTGTCCGGAAAAGTCAATTATACGCTTAAACTATCATGACGACCAATTACACCACTTGTTCATGTTAAAATTGTAAAAAATACCACCCTAAAACTGACTTTAAAATAAAACTAAATAAAAAAAATAAAAGAGGCGTGCTTGAGTCTAAAATAAAGTCAAAAAAATAATTATTTTGACCCTCACCTCCCTCTATTTTCCTTCTTCGTGCTCATCTTTTCTTATTCTCCTATAGACTTCTTCTTCTTTATTTTTTTCTTATCACGACTCTACAATCTCTCACTCAATTTCACCCTTACTTGAGAATTCTCGACTAATTTCCTAATGATTCACCCAAAAAAGTAATTTGCTAATCTTAATTTTACAATCCATTAACATCTAAAGAACATTGAAGAGTCAATCCATAAATTCCCAAGCAATTATTACCAAGAAAAGGTAATTGTCCCCCACCTCTATATATCAAAATTATGAATTTTATGTAGAGCTGTGAATTTGATAAAGTGGAAGGTTTTGGTTCAATAATAATTTATACATAGCGAAATCAAAATTGGCTCGACGATATAAGTATCAAACAAAGATATTCATTTTAAGTTTCACAACCCATTACCAAACACTAATAACTAAATTGAAAATTCAAAACAAACCATTACCAATCAAAGATTATTTGACCCATATTTTAAAAAACTCGGATAAAGGAAGGTGTTTAAATAGGCTACGAAGCTGAGAAAAATAAGGTTTGAGTTCATAACTCATGTTAGAGATGGTAACAAGTGGAGGAAATCGTAATAGGTAATAACTTTGATTTAATTTGCTATCGATGTCCCCACTCCTTCATGAACATTCTAAACACCGCTGCATCTCCGTCGATCTTATCTGTCGCAATAGTTTGTATGGTATGTTTTATAATAAGAAGTCATGATTGAAGATGAAGTCATTCAGGTGAGGAAGAAGAGAAAAAAAAATGGTGTCATTTAAGTGAGGAAGAAGACAGAAGATAGAGGTAAAAATGGTTGGAAAAAAGTGGGGAAAAAAATGAAGATAGAAGATAGAGGCAAAATTAATTGGGGAAAAAATGGATTTTTTTTTAAAATTACACGTGTACACTGGCATTGATTTGGCAGCGCTTGCGCACAACGCTAGTATGTGTGACTGGTGGTGTACATTTTAAGGTGGTATTAGTTACACTTTTAACAAGAACAATGTAATATATCTACAATAATAGTTTAAGTGTGTAACTGACTTTTCTAGACAAGTTCAGGGGTGAAATTATGTCTTTTCCCCTTTTCTTAAAAAAATCATGTCACTCAATTTCTTCTTTTTCCCTATACACCATCAAATCCACCATTAAATCATTACCATTGTTGCTATTATCATAATATTCACTTCTCCGCCACCATAATTTCACCACCATAATCAAATTCACCGCCTGAATCTTCCCACAAACATTGCCATCATAAAAAAAATCAATAACAAACATCATAAATTTAACTAAATTCACCATTTGAACCATATCACTATCATTGAAATTCATCACAATCATAACCATAAATTCACCATCTACATCAAAATTATGAGTTTTATTGTTATTATCGAAATTAAAAGTCATACCACCACTAATTTTTCACCCGTCACCAAAACCACCACGAAAATTTATCACAATATACAAATTTCATCAAGCTCAAAGAGGAGAATTGTGAAAAATTGCAATATTTATTTGGAAAGATTTTAGTCAAACAATTGAAATCTAATGCTCGATTTACTATTACTGATTTTGAAGAAAATCTTGAGAGGATTTTTCTAAGAGAGAAGAAAGATCTATGAACATACACTAAAAATTGAATTTTGCACAAAAACATATAAATTTTGCACACAAAAACGCATTGAAAATTTCTTAATTGAAATGCTCACAATCAACCAAAAAAAACCCAAAAATAAATTGAATAACCCATTCATGACTTGTCTAATTTGTGTGAGAATAGTGAGGATTGACCAATTTTCGATGTCTCACCGAGTCGTCAAATTTTTGAATAATGAACCTAATTGGTTGAACAACTTCGCGATCTTTGTGATGAAAGTGACTAATTACGAAAGTAATATACCATAGATATGGTTAGCATTATCAATAATTTTACTTGTAAACTAATCTTATCATACTTTTAGTATTTGGTCGAGCTTATTATAAAAAATTATCTCGGCAATCTTTCAGTTCCTTTATCAAGAATGTTCACAAAAAGTAAGCCAGTTATATCATATATAGATGTTAGTCAACAATCTATGGGAGAAAACAATGCTATGAGAACCAGAAATAATCTTAACAAAAAAGGTTAGCTTGAATCTAAATGGATGACATTACAAAAGAACTTTGATTTAAAATGAAAAATAATAAACCAGAATTTCTCTATTCAACATTTTATTCAATGTTGTTTTGCATTTTTCTCATGGAAATTTATCATGAAAAAAAATATTTTCACATTAGCCATAGCAGAAAGAGTATTTGTGATAAGAAAAAAATTGAGGAACAAGAAAGTAGGGTAACGCGAAGGAGAAGGGTGAGTGTGGGAAAAAATAGTCTTCTTTTCTTTACTTTGACACGTATTTTTTAATGTAATCTTATTTTCATGTCAACTTCGAGGTTTGTATTAAATTCACTTTTGAGTAGTATAAGTGTGTAATAGGCCACCTCAATAGTTTAAGCGTGTAATTGATTTTTTGATACAACTTCAGAGGTGAATTGATGCATTTTCTCAATATCAATATTATTACTTTAATGGGAAAAATTACTTATTTTTAAATAAATATTTTATTTAAAAAAAAACATGTTCTTTTTCTAATGATAACTGTTTCATTAGAAAATTCTTGTCTTTTTCAATTAAAAAAATTACCACAACATACACAGTAAAATTTTATGATTAAGTAGAATATGAGGAGCATAAAATATACCTAATTATTATTACTATCTTGTGGAGGTAGAGATATTGTTTTCAAAAGACCACAGGTTCATGTGCATCACAATCAAGTATAAGAAGAAGAAATAATGAAGAAATTATATCAATTAATATGAAAAAGTAGTGCAAAGTCTACAAGAAAGAAGAAATTGTTAGGATCGAATTCATGCACACACACTAGATGAATGAAGAACACAAGAACTTTCAAGAGAAAGAGATGAGAAATCTAGAGAGAGAGAGAGAGAGAAAACCCAATATTTCGTGGTAACACCCCGTGAGTAAACTTCCACGGAGGTGAGGTATATTTATATTAATAAATCAAAGTATTTTTGGTTACATAGAATAAATAGGAAAGCCTAAAATAGAGAATAAATAGGAAAGCCTAAAATTAATCAGGCTCCACTACCTAACAATTCTTCCACTTGGAGACTTACTCAGTCATCCAAAAAATACATTCTAAAAAAAAATCTCTTCATCATCAACATCTTTACCGCACCGCAACATCTGTAGCAACAACTACGGAAGACCAACCGAGGTTTTACATAACCTCAGTTTCCCAACATCAACACATTTCGTCAACATGTTTGCCGGGTTCTTTGCACCCTCTATCTTCCAAGCACATATCACCATCCTCCACTGCCCTGCGAGTGAAATGGTATCTCCTTCTGATTTTCTTTGTCTTCGAATGATAGACTGGATTTTTCACCAACTGTATGGCACTCTGGCTATCTGAGTAAAGAATCTTCTCGCTCACCTTCTTGCCCAATTCCTCAAGATAATCTGCCAGCCATATCATCTCTTTCCCAGTTTCAGCTATTGCTACATACTCAGCTTCAGTAGATGAAAGAGAAACACACTTCTGAAGCCTGGACATCTAACTAACTGCTGTTCCACCTATGGTGTAAATGTACCCGGATGTACTCTTGCTCGAGTCAACATCCCCACCAAGATCAGCATCCACAAAACCCTGTAGAGTCACCTTGCCTTTGCCAAAACAAAGTGAAGTACTGGATGTACCTCTCAGATATCTCAGAAGCCACTTCACAGCTTCCCAATGCTCTTTCCCAGGGTTCGCCATGTACCTGCTAACAACTCCCACTGCATGTGCTATATAAGGTCTAGTGCAGACCATAGCATACATCAAATTACCAACTGCGGAAGCATATGGAACAAGTGCCATGTGATCACGCTCCTCGGCAGTCTTGGGTGACTACTCCTTTGACAATTTAAAGTGATTTGCCAATGGAGTAGTCCTGGGTTTAGCATCATTAACCCTGAATCTGCTCAGCACCTTCTCAATGTACAACTCCTGAGATAGATTTAAAGTGCCAGCAGATCTATCCCAAGAAATCTTCATCCACAAAATCTGTTTTGCTGGACCCAAATCTTTCATCTCAAACGCTGCAGACAACCTTGTCTTCAGATTGTTAATATCCCTCATACTAGATCCTGCAATCAATATATCATCCACATACAAGAGTAGAAAGACATATGAATCAGTGTATTTCTTGAAGTAACAACAAGGATCTTTTTCAGCTTTGCAGAATCCACTCTTGGTCATGAAGGAGTCAAACTTCTTGTACAACTTCCTTGGTGCTTGCTTTAGTCCATACAAGCTCCTGGTGAGCTTGCACACCATGTATTCCTTACGTTGAACCACAAATCCTTCCGGTTGCTGCATATAGATCTCTTTGTCCAGATCTCCATGTAAAAAACACTATTTTTACATCTATTTGCTCTAGATGCAAATTCTCCGATGCAACAACACTCAACAGAATTCGAATAGAGGTTAACTTCACAACAAGAGAGAATATTTCAGCATAATCAATACCTTTCCTTTGTGAATATCCTTTAACCACTAAACGAGCCTTGAACCTTCTTTTGCCATCTGGTTTAGTCTTGATTCTGAACACCCACTTGTTCAGCAAAGCTCTCTTCTTTGCAGGTAGCTCAGTCAACACCCATGTGTCGTTCTTCTTAAGTGACCTCATCTCATCATCCATGGCTTGCTCCCACGTGATCGAATCCTACACCTGTAGGGCCTCATCAAAAGACTCTGGTTCCCCCTCATCAGTCAGCAATAGATAGTGTAATGAAGGTGAATACCTATCTTGTGTCCTGATGGATCTGGATGATCTCCTTAACACCGGCTCAGGTGTAACTTGCTCCACTTCAGATTCTTCAGTAGGAGTTGGTTGAGTATATTCTTCGACATCTCTGGGGTTACTCTTCTCCAACTCAACCTCAACTCCCACTTGCTTTGTAATCTCTAGAACCTTCTTCTCTCTATCCTTGTAAAGGACAGACTCATCAAATGTCACGTCACAATGTCTCAGGATCTTTCTGTTCTTATCATCCCAAAACCTGTAACCAAACAGATCAGAACCATAGCCTATGAAGTAACACTTCACAGCCTTGGCATCAAGCCTGTCTCTCTTTTCTGGATTAACATGAACATAAGCAGTGCAACCAAAAGTCCTCAAGTGTGAGTACTTGAGTTCTTTTCCTGTCCACACCTCCTCTGGAATCTTGAACCCTAAAGGTACTGATTGTCCCCTGTTGATCAAGTATGCAGCTGTGCTCACAACATCCGCCCAAAGTGTTTTGGGCAGCCCACAGTGTATCCTCATACTCCTTGCACACTCATTCAATGTTCTGTTCATCCTCTCAGCAATTCCATTCTACCTTGCCTTACCAGGAACTGTTCTCATCAATCTGATTCCCTCAGCTGCACAGAATTCCTTGAACTCTGATTTGTCATACTCTCATCCATTGTCATACCTTAGGCATTTGACTTTCAAACCGGTCTGATTCTCAACGTCAGATTTCCACTTCTTGAAAGTTGCAAACACATCTGACTTATGCTTCAAGAAGTAAACCCATACATTCCTGCTGAAATCATCAATGAAGGTAACATAGAATCTGGATCCTCCAAGTGATGATACTGGAGATGGTCCCCAAACATCTGTATGGACCATTTCCAACCGCACTTTCTTTGGCTCTCTAGGAATCTTTGTGAAGCTTACTCTTTTCTGTTTTCCCATAACACAACTCTCGCAAAGACCCATATCAACAGACTTCAGACCCTCTAATGCTCCTTTTGCAACCAACATCTTCATTCCTTTAATACTCATGTGTCCAAGTCTGTTGTGCCACAGACATGAACCGGAAGCACCTTCAGTATCAACGGCCATGTTTATACACCCTGCAGTGGTGTACAAGGTTCCAGATTTGGTGACACGAGCTACCACCATAGCACCTTTCACAGTCTTCCACGAACCTTTCCCAAACACTGCTGCATATCCCGTGCTATCCAACCGATCAACAACGATCAGATTTTTCTTGATCCCAGGAATATATATGACATCCTCCAATGTCCACTGGTTTCCCAAGGTGGTCTTTATGCAAACATCCCCCTTTCCTTCAATCTCTAAGGCTTTATTGTCAGCAAGATATACTTTTCCAAAATTTCCAGATTTGAAATTTTGGAACAACTCCTTGCTTGGAGACGAATTGAAAGATGCACCAGAATCCATAATCCATGATTCAACCGGGCTGTTCACGCTAAGGATTAGAGCATCCCCAATGTCCTATGCTGAATTTACAAAATCATTTTCATATCCAAATTTCTGATTCTGTTTCTTCTTTGGCTTTGTACAGTTCGTCCAAAAGTGCCCTTTTTCTCCACAGTTCCAACAAGTCATGTTTGATTTGTTCAGGGATTTTCCTCAATTTTTTGATTTTGATCGACCATGTTGATTTTGGCCTTTCGTCTTACTTCTCCCCCTTCGATCAAAGACGAGAGCACTGCCCGATGAATCTCCCACTTCTCGTTTGTGAATACTTTCGCTAAGAACAACATCACAGATTTCATCAAACTTCAGTTTCTCAGATCTAGGGGAACTGCTAATCGGAGCAACAACAGTATCCCAAGACTCGGGCAGAGATGGCATCAAAATCAACGCCTTAATTTCATCTTTGAAATTAATATCCACAGAATTGAGTTGGCTCACAATCATATTGAACTCGTTTATATGATCAGAAATGGATCCAGTTTCAGACATCTGTATATTGAACAATCTACACATCAAATATACCTTGTTCATAGCCGATGGTTTTTCATACATGTTTGACAGTGCCTTCAACAGACTGGACGTAGTATTCTCCTTCACGATGTTGAATGCCACGTTTCTTGACAAAGTCAACCGGATCAACCCTAAAGCCTGGCGATCCTTGAGTTTCCACTTCTCCTCCGTCATGGATTTCGGCTTCACCCCGGTCAACGGTTCGTGAAGATCTTTCTGGTACAGATAATTTTCGATCTGCATCTTCCAGAAACTGAAATCGGATCCATCAAACTTCTCTAATTCCAAGCTTCGAACTATCCATATTCTCTGATCGTGTTGAATCTCCTTAGATCTGATATCAGTTGTTAGGATCAAATTCATGCACACACACTAGATGAATGAAGAACACAAGAACTTTAAAGAGAAGAGATGAGAAATCTAGAGAGAGAGAGAGAAAACCCAATATTTTGTGGTAACACCCCATGAGTAAACTTCCACGGCGGTGAGGTATATTTATATTAATAAATCAGAATATTTTTGGTTACAGAGAATAAATAGAGAATAAATAGGATAGCCTAAAATAGAGAATAAATAGGAAAGCCTAAAATTAATCAGATTCTCCCACTTGGAGACTGACTCAGTCATCCAAAAAATACATTCTAAAAAAAAATCTCTTCATCATCAACATCTTTACCGCACCGCAACATCCGTAGCAACAACTATAGAAGACCAACCGAGGTTTTACATAACCTTAGTTTCCCAACATCAACGCATTTCGTAAATAGTTATATATATTAATCAGACTCCACTACCTAACAGAAATGACATCGAAACACAATATATAACATGACAAGAACTACAAAGATATGACTAGTACTATGACATTCACTAATAAGCATAAGCTTTCGTAGTGGAAGACAACACCCTACCCCTATACGAACCTTCTACCCTAATACGCGACCTTCATTCCATCCTATACAGAGTCATAACATCGGTAATATAAAGTTGCACAATATATTGTATAATCACGCCTCTCCAGTACTTTTTCAACCTACTTGTACCTCTTCACGTACCAACTACAACTAGTCTCTCGCACTCCTCACTCGAGTTCCAACGTACCTTCTCTTCACATGTCCAAACCATCTAAATCTCACTTATATAATCTTATCTACCATAGAAGTCGCTCCACCTTCTCATAGATAAACTTATTCCTAAATCTTGTCGTATCCTAATATGACCATACGATAACAGGTCCACCTCAACATCCTCATCTCCTCAACACACATCTTCTGAATATGTGAGTTCTTGATTGGTTGATTGGTTCACTTTTATCTAGTTCACTTATTATAAGATTTAATAGTATTTAAATGTATTCATTTCCTTTAAATTGACCACTGCATATAACAAAGACGGTATAACCATCGTTACGGTGTAGAATTTACATTTAAGTTTAGGTGGTACCTTCTTATCACACAAGACTGTACAAGCTTACCTCCATTTCATTAATGTCACCCAATGTGGTGTATGACATCATTGTTGATATTTTCACTATTTTAAATTACGTACCCAAGATCTTAAGACTGTCTCTCTTTAAAATATTATGTATGACAACCTTACTTTCACGTCCACTTCATTTAATGCAACACTAAATTTGCACTCCAAATATTCCATTTTGATCTTACTCAACTTGTACTCGTTAAACTTTAGAGTTTATCTCCAAACGTCCAGCCTAACTTAAACTTTGTTTAGTGTCCCCTCAGTGCCGTCAACTAAAGGTGGCAATGGGGCGGGACGAGTGCGAAGTTGGATGGGTTTAAGCATATGGGGGCGGGGCGAGTGCAAAGTAGGACGGGTTAAAGCATATGTGGGGCGGGACGAGTGCGAAGTAGGACGGGTTTAAGCATATGTGGGGCGGGCGGGTTGGGATAAATGTGGTTGTGGGCCAGAATAAAATTAAAAAATACACAATTTATGTGGTGCGCTGTGGCTGTGGGTTAGGACAGAAACAACTTTAGAAATCACAAGCTACCCTTAATGTGATCTGAAAGATCTTGCTAATTAATGATAACAATTTTAGGCATTTGAAGTTAGCAATTTTTATTTTATTTTTGTAAGTTGCCTAAATAATGATAAAAATAATCTCTTATAAATGTACCAGAGGGGCATGGCATGTGCGCTTGAGCAGGGCTCAATATTTTACACTTCAAAGTGATAAGAAACACAATTATAAACATTTGCAATTATATTATTGATGCAAAACTATATTTAACAAGTACTCAAGTTTACAACAAAACACACCTTTATATAGGAATTTTACATATCTAAAATAATAGGGATAATGCACAAGTATCCCCTCAATCTATGCCCGAAATCTCAGAGACACACTTATACTATACTATGGTCCTATTACCCCTTGAACTTATTTTATTAATAAATTTTCTACTCCTTTTCGGCGACACTATCTTGTGGGCCCAACGTTGGTTGACATTTTTTAAAGCTAGTGCCATGTAGGACGAAAAGGGACAGAAAATTACTAATAAAATATGTTCAGAGAGTAATAGGATCCTAATATAGTATAAGTGTGTCTCTGAAATTTTAGGCATAGATTGATTGGGTACTTGTGCCTTTTTCCAAAATAAT